>JAOXYM010000008.1:25699057-25719300 GCA_028567055.1 Leptatherina wallacei
ACACACACACACACACACACACACACACACACACACACACACACACACACACACACACACACACACACACACTGCATGGAGGATTGTTAGTCAGAAAGCAGTGGACGAAAGTATGTTTTTGTGCTTTAACACATTTGTTTTGAACGTGTTCCTAGTGCAACTTTATCTGTGTGTGTGTACGTGTGTGTGCATATTCTCTTCCCATCTGCTTTCAAATGACGTGTTTTATCAAACTGTGTCGCTCGTGCCTGCGTGTAAGTGTATTAAAATGTGTGTGTGTGAAGTAACATGGTTACTGCATATGCTGGCATTATCATTCCTGCACAGGTATGTGTATGTGTGTGTGTAGATCTGCTGTCAGAGTGTCTGTGTAACAACGTCCCCAGCGAGCCATGCGAAGCTTCCATCCCACCATGAATGGTAACTTGGTCCCTCAGCAGTCTAATGGCTGAGGACACACAACAGCATCACAAACGCACACTAAGGTAAACCAAACTCCCAACACACACACACACACTGTGCTCCACTGAGCTACAGACTAGAAGAAGGTTAGTTAGTGCAGTTAGAGAGTAGAGTCTGACCTCCAGTAGGTTATGATGATTAACTGCAATGCAAATATCCCATTTTTCTAAAATACACAAAGGGAGATGGATGAGGAGTTAAAGGGGGAAAATGTTATTCTCATTATCATTATTTATACAATATTCTATCTCCTTTTGAAACGGTTCAAAATGCCCTTTCATATGTACCAGAGCATGAGTGGAAGGTATCTTTATTTGCTCAGGAGGTATTTCTGATGCGTTGCCTTTAGCATCAAACCCACAGGTTTTCACCTGCATCTTCTTCTATGCACTCGCTGTTGTGGCATTCTTCCTGTGAGTGACTTTCAGGTTATGGTGCTCTATTGTTTCTGCAGCTGTTGTGAGGATGGTTTAGAGAGTTGTACAGCACGTATCAGCAAAATGTTCTTTCTGCTGCTGAGAGGTGAAAACTATAATGATGTTTCTCGTGGGCTCTGTGGTCAGTACTCGGCTCTGTTTACGGTTTGCATTTATTCAGCTTCCCACCTGACACTATGAGCTATCGGTTATCATTCGCATGATATATTTTCTGATAACATGTCTCTTCAAGATTGGCTTTGCACTCTTTCTGATCCTTGAGTATTCCTTGGAGTCTTTCACTTAAGCTTGTTCATGTTTTTAGTTGTTTTTTCATTTAGCCTCGTCTCTTGTCTACAATGTTTTTTTGTTTTTTTTACATTCAGGACTGTGTTTTGCTTATTCTTGACATGTAAAGCTCATCAGTTCCCTTGCTTTAATTGCTGCTGTATTTAATAAATCCTGCTGTTTTAACCATAGCCTCTTTGATTCTTGGATTTGAGTCACTTCCTGGTCATGATTCATCACGACTACGGGTCAAATATGAGAAATGGATGTGGTCGCTATGTTTATTTTACCTTCGGTTAGTCCTTTTGCCACTGTCGTCTAAAGTTTATGCCGTCATGATTCACTCTGAGGGGACGGATATGACTGAGAATCTGCAGGCCGTGCATGATGGAGTCAAAAAAAGTTGGGCATTTCAAAATAAGGCCCGATTAGGACTGATTGAGTCTCAAATTGCCATTTATGGCGCTTCCTACACAATGGCCTCTTTGCATCATTTTCTACGGTGCATTAAAGTCTTTAATGGAAGTATCCATTGACAACACCAGATGCGGAGTGACGGGTCATGGGTATTCAGTCAATGGAGATGCAGTCCAAAAACAAAAGCTGATTGGTTGAAAGTTAGTTTGAGCTGGGGGGAGGGTAACTATTCTATTCATAACAATGCATAAAAAGCATAAAAAAACAAAAATCAATGAAGAAACATGCTGAAAAAGCACAAATTACAGCGACAACATAGTTCAGATAAGTTGACCATTTTCTTATGGGGATCAGGAAGAAGTGGACCCCAGCTAATTAAATGCCCCATTCAATGACCTACCAATACTCCTTGATCAACTAAAAAGAAAGAGGGAACCTTATCCCCACAAAGCACAAGAGTAGAATCAAGGAAGAAAAACGGGATTTAAATGAACGGCCCTGTAAATGACAGTTTAAAGCTATTACTGGTTGATACCAACCAATCACTGATACAATGAGGTGAAACTGACATTTTCCCCTTGTAAAGGTGATGGTGGACCTACTAAAACACAAATCTGAAGATAACACAAGTTCATCATTAAAGACTTAATGATCATTAATCCAAGAAGAGGAGGCATGTTAGGCCCCGTTTGGAAGATGACATCATTATGAGTCTCGCATTATGTTGGTGTGAGTAATACTTTAAGCTCTTTTGCTCATGCTGTCTGGCTCCAGCTCCAGGTTTTATGAATAGAGGTGACATCAGACTTCAGGGGAAAGACTCTCTGCAGATCATGCAGACACACAACTATCCTGTCAAAATCATGCATCAATCTCAGTGAATAGTAGGGGGGAGGTTTGTAGCAAGTGAATCAAAAAATAATGTTATTTGCCCACAGATTACAGCACATGTGGGAATTTTTTGTAAAACAGCAACAGATTAGATGTTTGCACTTGACAAAGACAAAACACACACAAAACATTAACGTACAAAAAAGTTATAGAAAGGTTCTGAAAACAAGGCAAACAGAGAGATTGAAAAGCAGCAGACTGAATATAACAAATAGCAGCAGACATGCAGTGACATGTAAGTCCACAGAGACTGTTGTCTATCCACGGAGGTGAAGACTGAAGGCTGACCTAGACAGCCTGCAGAGTGTGTGAGTGTTCAGCTCAGTAGCACTCCAGGTGGCTCAGAGGCTTTTGCCTCTTCCTTTTAATTGGTTGATTTGCAATCCAGTCGACAAGTGCATGGATTTTTGACACATGCGCACAGCTGACACACACAAACACAGATGCATAAATGCCCTCATGACTCACTGATGCGCACACACAAACACATAGCAGCATCAACGTGCGGGCCTCTCTCCTCCTCACAGCCACAGCACCTCCAACCCTCTCTCATTAATAGACACTCGACTGACAGCTCACTGTTGCCATGGCGACCTCCAACCTGTTGCTAAAGGGAGCTGGTAGTTTTAGGAGATTGTGAACGCAGCTCAAAACTACTGCAGCTCTTTTCTTTCCCTCCCCTCTTTGCTGTATGTCAGGGAGCTGCCAGTTCTGCTGCAGGCGAGCACAATTACCCACTTTGGAACGGAGAATGTTTTCATTCATTTCAATTCAATCTGGCTCACTTCAGTGCAAAGCAATGCCCTGTTCTGTGCATTCACTTCGAAGAGAAGCAGAATACTCCACAGCAGGAAAATAGGCCTCCTTCATTATTTGGCGTTCTATTCTAATTCTCCTCCTCATTTCATACTCATCTGTTCCATGTTATTCATTCTGGGACGATCAGATGAAACTAACTTGAGGAAATTGCTTTGCGTAATTCATCATTCGAGCTGCTCTATACTAATTAAATCACTGCGTATTCTATCCTGGGTCCGTAATTCTTCTTTCCCTTAATATTCTATTTTAATATCTCAACAAAGGTTTTCTACGCTGCTGCAGAAAAAGCTCTCCAAGCTAATTGCGCCATGGAGGAATTCTTTGCATTGATGTAATAAACTGTTAAAGGAAGTTTAGAAAGTATACAGAAGCCACAAGGCCATTAAAAATGCATGAAATGATCCAAATGAGCACAATCAACAGTAGCCTCTTTGTTTCTTTCTTTTTCCCTCTTCCCATTTCACATTTTTAACTCAAAGTGTGCCCTTACTTTGCTTCGCAGCATGTGTCAGACCTCCACTTTTTGTCTGTTCTCCCTCCTGCGTTTCTTTTTTAGCCTTTCAAGCTTTTTATTGGGTATTTGTGAGATTTTATTATTCATCATATCCTCCATAAACACCAGTCTATTGCCACTTGACACGTCATTAAAAACTTTGGTGTTGTGTCTGTTGAGAACGTTTTCTCTTTTTTTCCCTGTTTTTGGCAAGTGAGCTGCTGTTTGACTCAGACCTGCTAGCAGCACTAAAATGGATAAAAGAATGGCTCAGCTGGGTTGTGCCAAACACACAGAGGTCTGGGCACCAGGGGACTAATGCGGCATGTGTTCGGGGCTACGTTGGATTGTAAGAACTAGATATTAAAAAGGCCATGAATGTCATGCTACACCCACCAAGGCGACCTTATATACATGTTACATGATTTATCTTTCTCAGTCATTTTGATGCACCAATTGTACAAATGAAACGATGAGTAAGGACTTGGCTGCATGAATGTAAACAATATACATACCAATGAGTCAGGATGTCTTATTGACACCTTTTTTTTTTAACAATTGTCATTGGATTGTGTTGTTATTATGCAAATATAGATGGTAAAAGAGAGTTGATAGAAGTGACACCACCTTTACGTCGACCACACTGCTGCTTACATATCGATGTGTTTATGTTACGTGCTGACTTTCTGTGGAAAACTTCAGGGGTCGCTGCAAACTACGACAGCTGTTTGGAAACTGGAAGACACTGTGTAGCTGTTCTCATTAACGCTGCATTGTTTCTGTTTCATTAATCTGTGGAGACATGTTTAATTCAATCATGTTTATGTAGCTGCAGGTGGTAGAAGCTGCTAAACAGATGGGAGGAAGTCACAATGAAAACAACTATTGTCTGTTTTTATTATATTACCAACTTGCTCTATTTGTCCAGACCAAAGTCACAGAGCCTGTTTACATGACCATCAAAATCCAATAACTGGAGTAATCGGATAATGTGTTTATGCGCACTTCCGAAATGCAACTTTTGAAAAACCCTAGACTATGTTTTCCAGCCTATTACCAGATATCTTTCGGAGTATGTGGTAACGTAACTTCCTGTTATTTCAAAAACATCCCGTCTTTGTTGTCTTAGCATTAGCTGATGTGACGGCTAATAAGCTGCAAAATAGATTTGATGTGAATGTTTTACTTACTCACGTTGCGACGTCTATGTTAAATAAAGAAGCCTGATAAATAAGATTTATGGGAAGACATGCACAAAAACATCAGAGTATAGGTGTGTTATCAGATAACTGCCATTATCCGAGAAAGCTGATTAGATTACGCCGTCTACATGATCACTATCTTCAGAAATGAGCCCGGCTTTATTCACGTTATTTAATAAGCTCTCTGTTTTTTGTTGCTTTTTTTTTTTCCGGCCATATGGCCCAACCCTAAATTGTAGTTAAATTTCAGTTGTTACATTTCTACACAGAAACAACAACAGCTTGTTTCTGAATTTGACTCTGTTTGATTAAAATGATGACTGGGGTTATTTAGGCCACTACACAGAGGACAGAAAAGATGATTCAACCCTTATTGCAACTAGTCACAGCCTCTTAGTCCAGTGTGTATACTGACACACATCTGCCTTAAACAAAAGTGTTCTTCCGCGGTCTGGTTTTTATCTTGTATTCTTTCATTTAATTATCAAGTCTGGAAGAGAAGCAAGGCTTTTCTCATCATGCAGTTTTGCTGCAACATCCTTCCTGGAACAAAGTGAGCTAAGCGAACGCTAAATCAGTGAGACGTAAAACAGTGACAGCGAGCACAGAGTACGGGACTGGTCAACAAAAACAGCCTATGAAACCTAAAAAGCTGTGCATGTCTTTTGCTGATAAGATGAAATCTCCCATTACAGATGTAACGTTGACTAAAACAGCAACAAAAACACTCCACTGGTACTTTTTGGCTTTGCCTTAAATTTCCTCCCTAAAACCCCACCCTTCCAATTTGCAGGGGATAAGTCTCACTATGCGAGTCATATAGGCCATCATTCATTGTGTTGGAGGCCATTTGGATGGCTTCATGACCACTTGTTGATTTCCAAAAGAGGAAAACCGCATCCCCTACTTGCAAGAATGAAAAATGGAGGGACAGAGCTGAAGACGTAGGGCCAAGGTGAAGGAAACTGTATTAGATCTAAGTCAGCAAGTCAATACTAATGTAGCTGTTCATGTCACAGTGAGGGCTGTCAGGAGGATAAGTGGTTGGCAGTGTGAATATGTGTGAGAGTAGAGAAGGCCAGATGGGCTTCAGCAGGTCATTAATAGTGACTACACAATCCTGCAGTGACTTCCCACCACTGAAACTCATTTATACCCAAGCCTGCTGGAAAATAAACAAACAACTCAGACAGATGAAAACTTCTACTTTTAACCCTTCTGTGCAAAGATCCCATCTATAAAGAAAATGAGAGCATGTATGTTAAAACAAACATGCTCTTAAAAATATTGTTAGACTGTGCTGAACCTGAGAGGTGATGCAAAAGGACTAACAAAGTCCATTTTGTGCTCTTCGGCTTGGATTTTCTATTAAAGCTCCACTAACACCCATGGTAAGCGAACCTGAACTAATTGTGTCTTGACACATTTTCTTTATGCACGATACAAAACACCAAGCAAGTGTTTTTAATTTGCAGGAAAACATGAAGAAAAAATTAATTACACATCGATGCGGATTCCTAATTTTCTTCTAAGAATGCCAACTTAAATCAGCACCAACAGCTGGCTGCAGCCCAGCACTTCAACCTCTCCTGGAGAAATGAACTCCATGTTTAGAGTTTGCTGTGAAGTATGATTGAAACGATCAGCAAAATCAGGCGTGAAGAACAGTGTAAACTGCCAACATATGGTGTGTGTGTAGAAAAGAAAAATCACCACCCAATCATCAGCCATCATCAGATGTTGTGCATTACACTAAATGGTGTAACAGGTCTTTGAAATGTTGTGCTGTCAACATTACACACTGGGTTTTTTTTATACAGAAAGAAAAAGATATCAGCTGTTTGACTGCAAATTATAGTCTCCACATTATTCTTTAATATCAGGATCATCAAAACTTTAGTTTTACCCAGAGTCCATACAAACCTCATTTTACCCGAATGATGCGTGCAGTTCATGACATTTTAATCATCTTATTCTAAGAAAATTTTAATATGATTGAGCCTCGTGGGAAGGGGAACAAACCCAGATGTCCACTTAAAGTGGACCATATGCACTATGTATGTCTGATGCATTTACTGCATCAACAGTAAGCCGTTTCTCCATCCATGACTTATGTGTCATTGTGGGTTGAACGGTGGAAATTCTTCACTTTTTAATCTGCTTGCTGAGGGCCAGAGGGAGTGACAGATCTGGGTCAGGCTCTGGACTGGATCTAGGACACTCAGACTAAAGCGAGTTTTGTGCTGATGGGTACATGAGACCTGCTGTAAATCTGTCCAATCGATAACTGGAAGTATGAGGTGAACACATCATATCCTGCTACTTCTGCTACCAGTTCACACTTTTTTTTTTTCTTTAGCATTTGCTTAATTTACAAAACCAACCACAGAGCCTGAAGTCTTTCTTTAATGAGCCATGCTTGAATGTTTATTAGTGCATGCAACCTCATCTCCTACCTGCTCCTGTCTCTCCAACCAGCGGTCCACCATGGGGTGATTGGCGCTGAGGGATGAGCGAGCTGTCTCTCGCTGAAACTCCCTCTGATTGGCCCAGTTCCCTGCATCTCGTGGCAGGCTGCGGTACGTGTCCATACCTTTACTCTGCAGAGACAGTGGTTGCCAAGATTGTCACGGTCAGCACTACACCCATGTTTCCCAACAATGCTTCCCTCAAGTAGCAAAATTCTCTTATAAGTTAAAGTCTTCTTTCTTTTCAGACTCATTTAAACATTTTGTATTAAAGATGCACAGCACACTTTCATTACATCTGTACAAAGAAACTAAATATGCAGCTGGTTTCCACCATCAAAACCATCACTTGAATTCACACACCTTCCTCTCCAGGCTGTTTGTGCCAGAGGAGTGGCGAGCTTTCAGGAAGCCGGCGGTGGTGGACCAGCGGGTTGGGTTCTTCCTGGATGGGGTTTCTTCTGTTTTGACCCGTGACTCGACGCCACTAAATGGCCCATTGATGGTCATCAGGGCGGGATCACTGCTGCGCCTTACGTGCAGGGGCATATCTGGAAGAACAAAGAAAAGAAGGGTAAATCAATCAATCAACAGTTATTTATATAGCGCTTTACATCATCCAAAATGTGCTTTACTGTGAAGATAAACACATTAGAAAATTAGAAAACATATAAAATAGCAGGCAACAATTACAAAGCGGGTACAAGTATCACAATGCAACTAGGTATTATAAAGGGGTGCAACAATTCACAAACTTTACGGTTAGGTTCGATAATTAAGTGTCACGGTTCGATATTTTTTCGATACAAAAAATACATTTTAATGCTTTTTTTTTTTTTACTTGTAATTTAATTCAAACTAATTACAAATAATTTTTTTACCTCAAAAGTACAGTTTTAAATGTTGCCGAAACTACAAGATAATAATGAATAAATAAATCTCTTGGATCTAAGCTCGACGATGCAGCCTAGGCGGAGTAGTCAAACGATGTTCCACTGAGCTTTCCACACCGAGCGCACCATCGGAGGACAAGTTCGTGAAAAGATTTGTATTGTTCGATACAGTGCTCACGGTTCGGTACTCATCTGTTTTGAACAATTCAATACAAATACATGTTGCACCCATAGTATCAAAGTATAGTAAAGGTTTTAAAAGCAATGTCTACAATGGTACATACTGTAATTTTTTATCATCCCTGTGTTTGTACCTAGACTTTGGAACCCCTAAAGAGCATTGATCTGAAGACCTCAGTGCCCTCTTGTGCTTAAGAAGAGTCAGAATTTCTAAGAGACAAGATGGGGAGGCTGTTTATAGCTTTAAACAACAAAATATTAAACTAAATTCTGAAATAAACTGGAAGCCAGTACAAAATAAAAGCCACAACGTGATATGGTCGCACCTGAATGTGTTTGTCAAAAAGAGAGCCTGCAGCGTTTTGGACCAACGGCAGGCAAGCAAGGGAAGTCTGGCACATACCTATATTGCCTTGCAATCAAGTCTTGAACGAATGAAAGCGTGAATGACTTTTTCTTGATTGCAATGACTGAGAATAAGTTTAGCTTTGGCCAAAATGCAAATCTGAAATAAGCTTGCTCTGATAACTGAATCGATCAAATTTCATGCCACTGTTAAAAGTAACTTCCAGAATTTTTACTTGTTTTTACTTGAAGACAAATAGCCTCATACATCAACAACAAAACAGTGAAAAGAAACAATTATGTTTGGCCACGAATGACCCCGGCGGCAGCATGTACAAAGAAAACTTGATGGGGCCAAGAATGGAGCCTTGTGGTACACCACAGTATAGTGAGGCACACATGATGGAAAAAACATCCCCAAAGAAAGCAGAGAAGCTCCTGTTTGTCGAATATGACCTAAACCCATTCAGAAATGCCTGCAAAATCATCCAAGCAAGGATGATCAATGCATCGTTTTAACTTGTATCCGATTGTTGACTTGTGAGTAATAACACCCTTCGCTGTACCTGATAAGACGGAAGACAAAGACTTATTGCAATATTTAGAAGTGATTGATGTAAATTTGTGAGAACAAATTATAGCCCTGAAACAATGTAGACTAATAAAGAGAATTAATCATGGAGATTCCATTATCATCTCATTGTGAATTAATCAGATTTATCACTAAAAGTCTAATGAGGCGGCTCCAGTTTCTGTTTTACTGTCAGAGCGGCAGAATGTCTGGTAACAACAACAGGAGGAAGAGCCTATTGAGAAATGCCAGCGTTAGTGGATGACTTCCATTAAAACTCTTCAGTGTGTTTAAAAGTTAGGGTGTGGGGGCGGCGGGACAAGGTCCAAATAATTACAGCTCATAAAACCCACCATACACAAATGTTATGACAATGAATATCTGCTACTTCTCAGACTGCTGTCGGCTCATTTTATTGGCTGAGAAGGGCTGGAGAGAAAAATCAGATGAAAAAGTAAATTTGCTTCAAAAGCTGGAGCTTCGTTTTTGGATGTTGGGGCCAAGTGTCGCGTTCCTATGTTCTCTTGCACAACATGTTGCGTGCTCATACAGGAAACGCTGTGATCTGTCCACAGTGTGTGTGTTTATACGTGTCTGGGACAACAGTTATTTAACTTGGTGTGCATTGTGAGAGCAAGCGAAAGACATGATTGACCGTCTCCATCTGTGTGTTTGTGACTGTTTATTTCCCTGTACTCTCTGATAAACTGATGACTCTGTATATCACTGTGTGAGTGTGTGTGTTGGACCACTACATACTTATGTTAAGAGGTGTGTGCATTTATGTAAACTGTAGTGGACCTCTGTGTGTGGGGGGGTGTTTGTGAACCATTATCTACTGGTTTTGTGTGCACACCAACCAGTGGACATGTGTTTGTGTTTAGAGACATATGAGCCAACAGCTACAGTAATTGTTATATCAGCAAATGTCCGTGTGTGTATATACACACTTATGTACTGGGCTGAACGGGGTTGCTGGGTCATCCAGAGCGTGGGACCTGAATCTCACTGAGCTGTGGGGGGGCAGCTCATCGGAAGATGGACTTTGATTGAAAAGCCATGTGTTTTTCCCACTGGAAGTTACAAAATTACTGAAATGATTCAGAAGTATCTTTGTGGCAGCCTTCATGAGAACTGGTTGAATTATCTCAATGCTTAAGAAAGAAACTTTAAAAGAATACAACAGACTACTGTTGATGAATGAGGAGGAGATAGTGAGCCAGACACACCAAAATATTTTCATATTCAAAATCAGTCTTGGTCAAAGTATCTTTATCCAGATTGTCCATATTAGTTAGTCTGCATGAAATAAGAACACAGTTTGCAGCATCCAGGATGCACCTTTAATAAACCTGTTACAGTTTCAGAAAATCAAGTTTGTTCGGATCCCAATTTTTATTATCTGAATGTAAACCTAATAAATCTGTGTGAAGCTCATAGAAATGCTCTCCCATATCCTTACGTTAATCACGGCTTCAACAGCCATCAGGACAAATTTTCCTCTTATGGACTCTGATTTGGGTCAGTAAAAGCATTTAATTGAAGGCATCTTTGAAGCCTTGATGGAAAACCGTGATAAAGGGATGAAGAAATGTCAAAAACATGCAGAAATATTAAGTAAACTTTACAAAAGGTTGATCTGCAATAATAAAAACACAAATTACTGAAGATGAACTACTACGGAGGGAGTAATCACCATCATTAAGGTTAAGGGAAAGATTAATTGTTTTATTTACTCAGTTCTCTTCTTTTTTATGTTTTTGACAAATCAAATATGAACCATACACACCTTATGAAGTATATCAGTCATTAGATTAAGTTAACTTGAACAGAATTACATTATTTTTGAGCTTGCTTTTTGGGTTTAGTAAGTGAAAAATAGCTCAGAAAATGTTGTGGCCATTCTTCAATAAGAACAAAAACTGTATGCTGAAGAGCCACAGAAGTGCTTTGGACAAATTCCTTACGCATGCAAAAATAGACAATTTTCCAAACAAAAAAACAACATTTGGTGTTTTAAAAAAAAATCTTTTCGCAAGCAAACAAAGATCAAACATTTCCATGACTCCAGCTGCTTCTCTTGTGCTGGTAAAAAAAAACACCCACCCCGGTGGTCCTCTACCAGACATATTCATAGATTTAGTCGCCACAAATGGCTTACATAACTAAATGTAGCAAAACAAATACAAATATTTTCTACAAAACCAAACAGAAAATAGCCTACTACACTGAAACATCTAACAAAGTTCAATTAAAACCCAGTAAGAGGCAGCGCCTACAGCAGATAATGCAAAAATAAGAAATATACTGAGCTGATTACCGAAGTAAACAGTTTGTTTTACAGTATGGCATCTAACGCAGTCGCCTTTTAATTCGAAACACTTGTTTAATGCACTCAGCAGCAGCCAGTTGGTGTTAATCTGCATTGAGGTTCTGGGGAAATCGGCTACTGGATAGATAATTCCATCAGTACTGCTGAGGGAAGAGCCTTTAAACTTTAGCGGTCTTCACTCATCTCAAATGGCAATGTGACCCTCAAACAGCTGCTGCCATCAACCTTTACATCATGGAACAATTATTTTAACAACAGAACAGTGCAGATAAAATAATATCATCAGGAGGGGAGCTGTATTATGCATTTGGCTGCAGTAAAACACTGGATATGGGATGGAAGAGAGGAAGAAGAAGAGACATCACGTCCATGATAGCATGTTTGATTTACTCGGTTCTGTACAAATAGGAGGAAATGACTTTCTCTAAGTAATATTTGAAAACCTGACAAGTCCACAACAGTTGTATTGTCCTTTAATCATCAGTTTACTAAAGCCAATAAAATCACATCAATCAATTTGTTCATTTCAAAAGAACTCTCTTGTCTAATGAGCTTAGAGCCTGTGGACCAAACAAGGAAACTGGCAAAGACTAAGAGCCGAGCATCTCCTCCAACAGAAATCAGTAATTGAAAGCTGTTCTCATTAGAAACTGGTGAAAAAAATTAATCAAATCCTTTCCTTTCCTTCCATGTCAGACATTTCTCTTAAAACTTATTAAAATTCAGCTGATGAGATTCTCCGTCGTCAATTAGACAGGCTGAGAATTTATTATGAAGACAGGTAATTAATAACTGGCAGGTGCGATTACGCCAAAGATTCCCGTTTCTTTCTGAAAATTCACATTCAGCGTCTCGTTCAGAAATGCAATTAGGACCAGAGTGACCTCTCCAACACTGTGGGTGTGTTTGTATGTGTAGGAAATACGGGGTCTGCTGCGTCAATCACAACCATTTCACCCGCCATTAGTGGGTAGGCTACACTCCAGAGAGTAAGGGGTTTTATCTGCCAAATAAAGAAAATATAAATTATTATGTTTCAACTCAGTAACTGACTGATTACTTGGATTGTATCTTAAAAAAAAAAACTAAACAAATATAATAGCGATTATGATAAAGAGTCATTGTGTATGGCTGCTGCTTTCTGCAGGAATGAAGATAATCTTTTTAAAAGTAGTTTGTTTTTGACAAAAACTATTTTCTTCTCACCAAGATGTTTTGGGAATTAAAGAAAATTCCTCAGTAAAACCAAATATTCTTTGCTGAACGTGAAAAAGAAACAAAGCCCCACTTCAGGTCCAGAGGACGTCACCTACACACTAAGTAAGTGGGGGTATCTTATTTCTGATGATTAACATGCAGACTTGAAAGATTAAACCAATTCACAAGTCAAAAACTTATTCTCTAAATGTTAGCTGTTAATGCTGGATTGTAAAAAGGAAAAACTTCAGTCTATACAGTTTCTAGCGTACACAATATGGCGAAATGAGAATTGCAACCATTAAAGTCTGACAAAGTTGAACTAAAATACAACGGAAACACAAGAAACAAGAGAAACTATATTGTGTTTTCAGCTGGGAAACGATTTAAAACACCTGGTTGTAGCTGTTCCCAACCAGAGAACCATCGAACAAGTGATGTCAAAACTTAATCCCAACTCAGAAAGAGTGAAACAAATGATTCAGTATTTCTGCCAAGGATTTGTTTCCATATTAAGTCAAGATACAACATCACACTTTGAAGATATTGGATTTACACCCAAAGTCTTGGAATCCTTTAATAAAGCAGACAAGATAAACATGGGACGCTTGGAACTCCATAGGGTCCTAATGTGACCATGATTAGATTTTTCCCCACATATACTGGAGAACAGGGATCTGAAACTCCAGTCCTAGACGGCCACGGTCCGGCAGGTTTAGGTGTTTCTATGTTTTAATACACATTACTCAAATTATTGGTCATCGTGCAGAGCTTGACAACAAGATCCGTTTAGTTTGAATCAGGTGTGTTGGAGCACAGAAAGCTCTTAAACCCTGCAGGACAGTGGCCCCCGAGGACCAGAGTCTGAGCTCTCTGGGATAGAAACAAGGTCAGAATTATGTTTTTTTTTTTCCGTGAATCAAAAAATACTGACGTCTGTATACATTTAATACAAGTTCAAAGTACAATTTATTTTCCTGTTGGGAAATATGTTGGCAAAGTTAACCTTTAGTTAACCCACCACAATTCTTCTATTTGATTTACGACTACAATACATGAGTACATTAATGATGGATTCCTATAAATTATTTGCTCTGAAAGGTCTCACAGTGAGGAGAAAAACTGAAGTCATAATTTTAGTTAAAAGAGGAGATGTATCCAAATTTCTACAAGCCATTTCCTTTTTCTTTCAGGAGCATTCGGTGCAACTCGATACATCTAATCATTCATGTTTCCCCATCTTATTTTTCCTTTAAAATTCTCCCATTTAGCTGCATTTGGTTCAGGCAGTAGCGCGGAAATGTTACCACACATGCAGCCAATGCTTGATAGGTCATGGAATAGTGTTCATGGGCAAAAATTGTTACTTTTATTGTTATCTTATGGCTAATTTTATTCCTGATTACCTATCTGTGATGCAGCTGCTTCCGGAAAGCACTTTGGTCAGCGGGAGCCGTTTTAAAAATGTGCTATATAAATAAAATAGAATTGAAAATGTAGTGATAGCCCTCCCCGGACAAATAAAATGGATTTTAACCTGCATTTGGCAGGTTTGAGAAGCAACGGCTAACAAATTCATGGGCATTTTGTCCCCAAATTACTGTTACTCTAAAGTTACTAACATTAATGTAGAGCCAATCTTTATCATAACTCTAAAACCTCAGGTTGAATAGTTTGATAAATCCAAGAAATTCAGGTACGCTGATAAAACACAGGTCAACAAAACAGAGGCAGTGAGACACGAGTGTGCGTCTGTGTGTGTTTGTTTGCATCTGCTTGAAATTGTATTAAAAGGGTCGGCCTGATCCAAATAGACAGATTGCCGAGCAAGAGGCAGTTTCCCCGTCCACACTCTTAGTAATTATAGTAGAAGAAGTGGCCTGGCTGGCAGAACTGCGGAGGTGAGCAGGCTCAGCGTCACTCTTGATTTAGGAGGCCGTGAACAGAACCAATTAGACATTTTGGCCGAGGATCAACTGTCTGACCGTGGCTGAAGAAAAGCACCTCCTGTCCAATTAACTGAATTTATGTACATCACCACAGTGCTCCATAATAAGGAGATCAGTTAGGTTTTCAGTTGTAGCTGCTAGCATTTCACTCAATGACAACATGAGGAACTGATTGTAATATTTATGGAAAAATATTTGATTTAGTCCCTCTTCCTGCTTCTGGTACTGGGACTTACTGGTGCGCAGAGCCGATGGCGTGACTTCGATCTCGCTGGCGGTCTGGTAGGGCTGGAAGGCCGAAGCCCCGCTGCCGGCACTGATGTCTGTGGCGAACAAGTCGGGGCTCTGGGTCCCTGTGGAGCTGGCGCTGGTACCATCACCCCCATGATGAGGTTCCTGTTCGTCATACACCGCTATCAGCTGGAGGAGGGAGGGAGAACAGATGAAAGAACAGCTGAGGATGGATTGGACAAACATGTTGCTTTGCGTAAGTGAAAAGTCATGAAAAGTCCAAGAGTGTCTTTGTTTGATAAAAGGAATGTACAATTAAAATCAGGCACACACAAATTACATACATCCCAAAATAATGGGAAATTAATTTTAAAAAAGGAGACATACAGCACTGTGTAAAATTCTTGAGCCATCCCTAATGTCTTTGCATATTGACAGAAAAATGGGAAGCAGGTGCAACAATTTACTGTAACATGCAAACACAAATGTAAATATTGTATTTAAGGCAAAGTTTGTTCAATTAACTGACAGAAAGTCAATATTTGGCATGACCACCTTCAGCACAGCCTGGAACCCTCTTAAGACTCATTTATGCTCAACACTAGACATGCATACGCTTGTAGACGGATCTTCCTGTCCATGTTTTGCATCCGTTACATCTGAGCTTGCAGATGTGTAGCCAGATGTAGCAAACAGAGCAGTACCACCGGAAATCGTGGGGGTACTGCTGTGCAGCCAGCACATCAGCTATACTGATGTCTGGACGAAAGAACAAAGAAGAAGCAGCCACGATGTATTTAATGGCCGCACAGACAATCATCACCAGACATCTACTGCGCTGCATGCTTTAATGTCTCTTTAGGAGAATGTCGATGATTGTGATCTTCTCCACCATTGCCATGTTTGCTATTGTCTGAAACTGTCGCCAGAACTTAGAGGTGAACTCTAAACTCTGCACTTCCATCTCATGGATGTAATTCCTAATAACCATGCAAACATAAAGGATCTGTGGGAATGTGAGGGTCTGATAATAAAACGGTTTCTTCAACTTTCTTTATAAAACACTTCCCACCATGCTGAGATTTGCCAGGTTTTCAGCTAATAGCTCTCTTAATGATGCAAAAATACCAGTTTATGTTCATGAAATTGTTGTTCTGTACTTTTTGAAGACGTCTCTATAGCAATGGGGGAAACCATGCATCTTTGTGACAAGATGAAAGTAACAAAGTGCCTAAAGATGCTACTCAAAAATGGTTATTTGCCAACACTGGTTCATCCCTTGAGTTAGGTGCCTTTTGTGCTGGAAGGATTCAAAGATCAATGTTAAGTGGCGTAAATGAAAAATGCATTTATTTGAAAATGGTTAGGGACATAGGGAAAAGACTAGAACTAGCACTAAGAACTATTGCTCAAAACCACTTTAAGAGATTAAAAGAAAAATTCTGGCTGCTTGGGAGCAAAATACAAAGAAAGGACAATATTTGATGCTTTTGTATTGATTTAAAATTCACCAAAAACTTCATTTAATCAATTTAATCCAGAGGAGGCAAATGGTAATCATTAAAAAGTAAACTATGATTTGGTGCGTTGACATCTATACAACTCAACCACACTGGTGTAATCAAGAGGCCCTTTATCATTACTGGTGTGAACTAAATTCAGATGTTGCCGCTTTGAAATTTCTGTACAGACAAAAAAAAAAAAGACTTGGGGGTCCCTTTCAGCTTAAATGCAAGAAGACTGCATACACGGTCCAAAGGAAAATGAAGGTGATTTAGACCCTCTCTCTTCTGTTAGAACACCGCGGCATTCATTATGTCCAATCATATTCACTCTTCACTCAAAATGCTTTCACGCCTTCTCTCCACATTTTTATGTTCAAAGCTCCTCTCCCTTACAGTTTGATTAATTCCAGCCTCTACTGAGTCCCTTTATTAGATTAAGGATGAGATACGTGCGACTCCCACCAGGCATGTGTGTGTGTGTGTGTGTGTGTGTGTGTGTGTGTGTGTGTGTGTGTGTGTGTTCAGCTGGCTTCACTTAACTGGAAAGAAAATGAAAAACCCATCCAACATTTGCCAATTCTGGTGATGTGATCCAACTGTCCCCTGTGGTGGGATCTGATGTGGAGACATGGCTTTGATAATGTCAAAGGCTTACCAACCACTGAAGAAAATATTACCCAGATTTTGACCCCCCCTCCCCCTCAAATAAAAAAAATGGAGATGCTAGACAGCTCTGACATCTTCAAAACATCACTGCAGATCATCTGGGTTTATTTACAAGATTCCCAGCAAAGAAAAAGGCTGAACTTGAAAGAAAAGCAGCCTGTGGCAAAAAGCAGCTGATCAAAAACTCCAAAACGACACAAAAGTTCCCTTTCTTGAAAATTTATCTTGAACAAGTGGGAAACACAGTATCACATGTGAGAAATGAAATGTTTTGATGTTTCCTTTGAACATGACACGCATCATTTACGTTACAGTTTATGAGTGAAATTTTGCCTTGCAGGCGCAGATGTATTCAGTTATGGAAGCGCTAACTTCTGCACAGCAGCTTCACACATATAAGAAAAAAGTTTAAAGAAAAACATGTAGACGCTTCATCAAAATGTTTTGGAAAGATCAGTATTGGAGTCACTGCGATCATCAGCTTCAGCGGGTGTTTGCCCAACAGTAGCATTCAACGTTTGGTGATGAACAATAAGTATATTCAGTTCATTTCATTTTTATTTCTACGGCGCCAATTCACAACAGTCATCTCAAGACACTTTACAGAAATAATCAATTCAAGCCAATTAAAACTAATCCACATTAGTCCAATTTATCATAAACATGTTAATGCTGTTAGTAACACCAACATGCAGAATCCAAGCCATTTTTCATCATGTCTACAACAAATCCACACAAATTCAATCAGTCATGTGATTAAAGCAGCTGAAACTCATCAATATCTCCTAAACAGTCTGTTAATGGGAGATGGAGACTACCAACCTTCCCATCATACTAATATCCAACTAAGTTTTAGTTTCCAGCTTATTGTAGACGTTATTTTGATATTTTTCCCCTTACAGATTTATATGTTTTCCAATTGACTTTTGCTGATCAGAGGTCGGATTAAAAGTCGGAATATTTTTCACCAATTTATTTTTAACATTACACATACCTGGAATTTTAAATCGGGTATGTACACTTTTTTATGTCTACCTTTTTGTCAAGTGTTTTATAAGAACATCTAAGGTCTTATATCTGCCAATAAATCAGAATTAGAGAATAAAATATATCAATATTGGTATAGAGTCCAAAGTCCCACATCGGTCAGGCTCTAGTGCTAATCTTTTACACTAAAGGTCTAAAAAGGGCTGCACTCCACTCCTGCATTTTTGCGCTTGTACTTATTCTAATTGGAATGCAGCCCTCATTGGTGCGCCTGTGCGTGTTCTACTGTCAAACTATGTTTGCGATACTGACACTCTGTATTCTGATACTGGAATAATGATACTTTTCAAGTCCTAATTGTAATGTTCTCTTTCTGGAGGTTTTCATTTTTGATAATAAAACAAATCTATGATGCAAACAGTAGTCTGTAGGTATAGTAACATCTCTTTTTTAACCTAAAGGAGGTAACATAATCCTGTGAATGCTCTGTGATTGGTGTTCTGTAGTGGTCAACTGTCCACACACACACACAGGATTATGAGTTGAACTAAATATGTTGGATGAATTGAGATCATGGTTCAAACTCTACCCTAAAACGATAGATGGATGACCTTTTAACCAGATCTGCCTCCAATATATTTAGAGGTGTATAAATATTTTCCAGATGTGATGGGAAACCTCCACTTAAACCGATACTGTTGCCACGGAAACACGGTTTGCCAAGTGGCACACGTCATGAGAAAGCACCGCTTTGCAGTGAACATCTGACCACAAATGATGGATTTTAACCAGGAGTTTCCTGTTGTGGTTTTCAGTCTTTAATTGATAAAAATCCACTTGAAAAACCTCCTTAGAACTGCTACAGAAGCCGGGAAACAGAAGAAGGGGGCGGGTATTTCTCTCTTTTTTTTCCTTAATCTATGTATTTACTTATTCATTTTCCTTCCAATGATGCCATTAGTGTGGGGGTTACAATAAAAATAATCGAGGAGGCTGTTCGGACTCATGCCGTTTGGCGCCGGTGTGTTCTGGCGTTTAGATTGGAAGATTATAAATTTATAACGGAGTCAGTGTTATCAGCTGGGGGGGGCAAAGAACTGGGAAAAAAAAGAAGAAATGCAAAGAAATGAAATGAAATGGAAGGATTTACCAGGCAGGGTGAATGTAATGGAAGGATTATGAATCATGAGATTCAACCAAATGTTTTGGGAGCCTTGCTGAAGTCATGTCAGGATGAGATCTATCCATCTGTCCAACAATTTCCAAACTTTATAGGTCGACACAGATCACTGGACTGCTGTTTGGTAGGAACTGTCAGTGACAGATCATACCATACCATAACAAATAAGCATTATAAAATGTTTTTTCTCATTCGAAAGATTGCTCAAATGTTTAAATGATACAACAAGTAGAACAGAATTGTGATGTACTGATGCATATTAAATCAATAAGTTGTGAAATCATGACTATACTACCTCAGCCTGCCTTGAAAAGTCTGTTTAACAAGATGTGTGTTTTGTTTTCATGTAACAAGAGAGTAAATCTGTATTCCACTAAACATCTCCATCAGACTAACAATGAAAATTATGAAAAACACAAGTAGAAAACCTCATTAAAGCCACCTCTTAAACATAAAGAGCAGCATCAGTACACACACACACACAATTACATTTAAAAACACAGACAACCACCTAATCCATCAAAAACACACACACATACACACTATTCAAACGACAGCAGCAGTTTTCCAGCACATTAAACCTTCATTGCAGCCACATTTAGCCTGAGAGTTGGAGTGTTTTATAGCTCGCCGGACAGAATCTCCGATGAGAGGAAGCGGCTCTGCAGGGCATGAACGTGCACACACACACACACACACACACACACACACACACACACACACACACACACACACACACACACACACACAC
>JAOXYM010000008.1:25726644-25736666 GCA_028567055.1 Leptatherina wallacei
GCGGGGGGGAGTGGGGGGGGGGGGCTGCTGCAGTGGGCTTCTTTAGAAAACATATCTATCCAAAAGCTTAAATCGGAGCAGAATCAAAACTGACATCCTTTTTTATCAAGTTTCAGACTTCATCCATCACACTCCCTCAAGCATTTAGGCCTATTTTATTCCATTTTTCCCATCATGAAATCTAAGCAGTGTTTGCAAGCAGCTCTTGTTAAAGCACTTAAAATGATTAAGTTGCTTTCCCCTTTCAGTCCCCACATATCACTCTAATCTGCTTACCTGCAAGTCTCAGAAAAACTTATTTCACTAAGGAATATTTAGATCTTGAAGCACACCTTCTTTAATACACACATTTTCTTCATTTAAGCCCATTTTCGCTTGGATTTAACTGAATAGAGGAAAGTTTATGACCTCTGTGTTTATGCCCCCTTCTGACTTTGTATTTGTATTTGATGTGACTTATTAGTTTATAAAAGAGTGTTGCAACAACTATTACTGAACTTTTATATTAAAGTGCTAATCTGATCTCCGCAAGCTGAAGCAGCGGCAGTTTGGATGTGAGACAAATGTGGCTAAAGTTAGCCGAGGTTGGCAGACGAGCAGCGCAACCCCAAACTCCCACAGAGACCGCTACAGAGTGAGCAAAGGCAGAGCATACGCAGACCTTGACCTCAGAGAGTTTACACATGAACCCGCTCTAAAACGAGGAGGGAGGAGGAAGAGGATGGCACGGATCAAATATACAGGAACGAGGCATAACTCTGTACAAGTGTAAATCCAACTTTTCCACTAAACTACCTCTTTAATTCACTCAAAACACAATATGACACTACAGGCGGCGATTATGTCCGAGCAAACCTAGATTTAGGATTACATTGTTAGTGAGATGAGGTGCGGTGGAACAATTCTACTCAACATAATGACGCACTATCCATTTCAACTTAATCCAGACAATAGAAAACATGTGGTGGAAAGCAGGAGGCGTCCCGATCGGGGCCAAACGGACTAAATGAAAACGGCAATCATGGCGGTGAGCGGCGAGGGAGCGAGGCACTAAAAGTGATTTGTTCTCCAGAATGAGGGGAGTTGAGATGAGCTGCGTCTCAAATCCCCTGAAAGTTACACCACTTTCGCACCGAGGAGGAAAAACGCTGAAGTTTGGCTGCATGCCTGACAGAAACGGGGAGAAGTCGAGTAGAGTTAGAAGTGCATTTTTACTTCCTTTCATTGGTTTTAAACCTGCAAACTTGTCTTTAGAAAATAATTGAAAGGATGTTCTTGCAAAGAATATGTGCACTTTAATTCCAAAAAAAGAAGAGACAAAATAGAAACGAGCTGAAGGTAGAAAGAAAATCCGCCCACCAGCATCTGTTCAATAGTTAGCGAGCATGAACCGTCGTCTAATAAAAGTGAGAAGTTTCCCGTTTGTCTGTTTAGGTGAACGCTGGGCTCCTTTTCCCAGGGAAATCTGCACCAGAAAAATGAGACTGTTTCTGGCGGGTCTGGTCCCTAAATGCATCAACGACCATCTTATTCAGTTGTTTAGCAGCTGTTTTATGCCTCTTTAGTTTCTGTTCAGCTCTCTGGCTCTGAACGGTGGAGCGATGCCATATTCTTTTATAGACGAGTCTGTTGTCTGCATCTCAGATTGAAGCAGAGATTTTTACGGTCCGAGAACTTCCTCGACATCCTCTCACATTTGTGAACGATACGAAAGTTGTTCTTCCAAAAGTCCAAGCCAAAGTGTCTTCTAAAAATGTCCATTTGTTAAGCAAGGTGTCATTAATAACCAGTCCGGTGGGCTTTTTATGAGTCTTCCACTTTTTTGCTGAGATGTAACCATTTCTGATTTATGTCCGGAAATGATCTGGTAACGAGTGATTTGTGCAACATACATGTAAATGTTTTCAGTATGTTCTTTTTTTGTTCCAGGGGAAAATAATTCTCTCATAAATCTGGGGGGGGGGAACTGTGAAAGATTGAGTCGTTCTCCGGATGCTCAGTTTCAGACAGAGGCTTCAATTAAACCTAAAATGTCCATTTTTCTTCTCCTCATCTTTAAATTGTCAAATATGAAAAGCTTCCCTTCTCATGTCACCTCCATCTGCTCCTTCACTAACCTTCAACAACAAAACAGACTATTGCGGATATAAAAACACAGCAGAGAAGGGCCGACAGTCTCTCAGATGGGTGAAAAGTCAATTTGCTTCAGCTGATGGGAGTGGAAACTACACGGAAAAGAAAAAAAACTCCACAGGAGAGTTGGGTGAACACACACAATAAGAGAGACTATTTCTCGTGGCCAAAAACCTGATATTGCATTGTCCACCCAGAGGATGTTGTCCTCTGCTTTGATAGGTAGAGCAAAGAAGTACCCCTGCATTGACTACAGCTTCATTTCCCACTGAGGCTGTCCAAGCTGAAGATAAATGCACTCAAGTTACTGTGGGTATTTTGAGCAAAACATTCATCAAATCAGCTTTCACCAAGAGTCTGAATCAAACCAGGAAACCAATTGCTCCCCTTAAACTTTTAAACTGGCTCTAAATCTGTGGTACCTTTGTTATTTTCATTGATTTATTGAATGGTTTATTTACTTCCCTCTGCTGCGAGGTTATCTGGATAACTGCTGTCAGCAGAGGTCCCCTAAAGCTTCTCGGTTTGGTATTCTCAGTGATGAAATTTACTTGAAATGGACATGCAGATATTGCTTTGGACATCCATTTGCTAACAATAATCTGAATCACAACATTTATTACCTGGTACATTGGTTTTTATTCCCATAAAAAGGCCTAACAAAGCACTTTACTAAAGAGTTTAGTCTTTTGCTGGTGTATAGAATCAAAACAAAAACCCTAAATCCATTTAATTATGGTTGATTGTGGTTCTCAGGGAGAAAATCTGAATCTACCAAAATTGTGATCGGCCACTAAGCCCGTAAAATAAAGAGAAGTAACAAACAAACAAATTAAATAACAAATAAATCCATTTTTTGTTAATTAAAACATCTTTCTGAAGTCTGCGTTCTTTAGTGGAACAAGCAGCAACACTTCGTATGGATCCCCCAGCAGGGTACAAATCAAGATAAGCTTAGAAAAACAAGGGGCTATTCCTTTAATTTCATGGCCGAGACCTGCGTGTGTGAGTCGGTTGGGGTGAGGGGGTTGTTAGCTCGCGCACTAATGAGCACCATATATCACATTCTATCAGTGCAAGTCACACACAGGGCTAAATTTAGCCATTTAGCTTCCATTACCTGCTTTACATGGGAGTGATCAACACTGCTGCGGTTAGTGTGTGCGGACACACAGAAGACTTTACATTTAATTAAGTAGGTCACACTGTTTCTAAACATATGGGCTTAATAGTTTTTTGGAAGCAAACTGCAGCTCTCACCCCCAGCTCACGCCAACTTGAGAGATTAGCTTGCTAAAAATGAATCAATTTCACAAAACTAATTAGTTCCAGGAGCTTTCTGGCTTAGATTTTCTATGTCCATCTAAACAAGTAATAAAAACATTAACATGTTATCTTGTCGTTCATTTTCATTCTCTTTTTATTTGATATCAGAATGACAACACATGGAGAAAGATCGATTCGCTAAGAGAAGAAAATGAGAGTTCAGGTGTTTCATATCAAACTGGCTTGAGTGGGACCTTTGGACTGAAGGGGAAGAGATGATCGAGGCAAAACGGAGGCCGGGTACAGTGGATAAGCATGTGTGAAGGAGGAAGGGGAAAAAAAAAACAAGATAAATTTGGATGAAGAGGCCAGAGGGGAAGGAAGAGAAGGGAGGAAAAAGGATTGAATGGATGAAAAAAATGGACAAGGAGATGATGGGGTTAGATGAAGAATGAAGGGGAACTGAGTGAAAGGAGGAAAAGAAGCGAGACCAATTGTCCATGAGAAAGACTCTGCATGGAAAAGCTCTCAGGATGGAGCCAACGGTGCTTTAAACGGAGTCGTTTTCTTCACAGAGTCTGGCTGCGACGCTCAGAACACAGCGAACTGGACGGCTTCCCTTCTCTCCTAGCGGGGAATTATTCTGTCACTCTGCTGGCCCGGACAAGAAGTGCTGGGTGAAGTGTTAGTGTGGCATTAGTTCACATCTATGTGTGTGTGTGTGTCTGTGAATGTAGAGTGTGGCAACACAGCTGGCAAACCTCACCCAAGCTCAAGTGTTGGGGGCAGCTTCTGTTACACAATGAAACTGCTCTTTTTTTAAATAAGCTGAATTAAAGAGAGGGGGAAATGAGAGCTAAAAGATGCAGAAAATGGTTTAGAACATGTCAAATACTGCACCGAATCTGTGTTTATACAGCCAAAAGTATAAATTCCCTCATCTTGAGGTTAAGTTAGAGTCCTTCAAACTAAATATGTTTTAAGAGAGAATGAGAGAATTCAGCTTTTGTCGGCCTAAAAGAAAAACTCTTCACACGCTGCACAGCTACAGGAGGGTTGTGAATCAGCAGAAATACACAGAGCCGAGATACTGCAGGAGCCAACTTCTTAAAACTCAACTGATGTATCAGCAGCTCATTGTTACCAGCTGACGTTGGCTTATTTCTGCTTTATTTCACAGTATCTGGGAGATATTACTGAAAAATCTACACTAATCAATATTAGACTCAGCAGAATATTGCTTAAGAAAAACTAAATATACAGACAGAAAAGTAAACAAACATGTTTAGACTATTAAAAGTGTGCAGTAGGGATGCCACAATTACTTCATTTCACAATTATTTGCTGTACTAAATGCAATGAAACGATTAAATTATTGTGAAAATCTCTCAATATCGTCACTTTCCAGAAAAGATGATGTCTGAACCGTGACGGCAGATCGGTGCAGCTTCCACATGGAACAACAGTAAGTTGCATCCACATGTTGCTGCTTGTGTTGCTTTGATTTTGTTCCATGTGAGTTGCAGAGGAAGTTATTCCCCCCAAACAAACAGATTAAGTCACCTTGTCAGATTTTTTGAGTTAGAGAAAGAAAAAGAAAATAAAAGACCGGAAAGGAAGGGAAGGGATACACTGAATACATCTCACCACCTGCAGGATAACCAGCAGCTTTCTGTGCAAGAGTAAATATAAATGCTCAGTAAATTAGTTAAATAACATTAACATTAAACGTAACGTAACCTTGAAGCCATTTCCACTGTTCCAGCATCATTTATGCCTCAAACAGCAGCTATTCTGATAAAAGGACAGCTGGAAGTCTAAAACTAGCTCCAGTGTTTCTAAATTCCCCACAGAACCATTTTTATTATGTAGTTTCCAGAAAGAAGTCCAGGTCCAGGTAGAGGTCCTGCAGCTTTTTCCCGCTGTTTTCTCTCAGAATTAATATGTGGGATTTATTTATTGTTTACAGAGCAGAGGGGATTTAGTTGAAATGAGACTTCTTGGTTACTTTACTTTGTTTCTAGATTATTTTTTTATGCCAACATAAAAAAGCAGAAATAAATCTAATTTAAGTTGTGTTGATGTGATTTTACACATAATAATCATAAAATCGTGAGTATTTCTTCGACAACAACCGTGTTTGGCATGTTTTTGGACATCATGTGGAGGGTTTTAGATACGAGCCAGTGCAGTTGTGACATTTATAAGATGCCTCACACACCAAGCAAACAACTGGGCTTATTTTGTATTCTCAACACACCTTCGGCATCATCAGACCCTTTTTTTTCCCCCTCCAACTGACTCAAAATGTTCAATCAACTTATCGTCTGTCGATGAAATAGCCCACTCTGATTGGTTGTTCAGCAGCTAATCTAGCATTCCACACACATTTCTCTGATTTGTCCCCTCTCCGTGTGTATATGGTGTATAAGAGCCCTAAAACAGCAATCAGTGAACATCAGCATCTCTTCTCTCTGCTCTGCTCTCGGTCTACGAATCGCTGCTAGACACACCGTCTATATCTCCATATTTCTCCACAGAATGAGATGCACATTCAACAGAGATTTCCACAGATTGCACGCAGAAGAACTGCAGCCCTTCTGTCAACTATTATCAACACCGTCAACAGACCGAGTGCAACCACACTTCTGAACACATAGAGCTCTCAACCACCGCTGAGAGGAAGGTCTGAGTGTGTGACAGCTTTTGTGAGTTTAGTGTTACAGCTGCTTTCACTCCAACACCGGCTCAAAGAGATCTCTCTCCCATGTTGGTAGCAGCTCGAATGAATCATATGAATATACACTCAGCGACCACTTTATTAAGCACACCTTGCTAGTACTGTCTTAAATCTTTGTGGTATCGATTCAACAAGGTGTTGGAAACATTTCTCAGAGATTTTTCTCCATATTGACATGATGGCATCGAACAATTGCTGCACATCCTCCCAAAGGATTGAGATGTTAGACCTTTGGAGTACAGTGAACTCACTGGCCACATTTACATGAGAGTTTTAGTTCGGAATTAAAGTCAATTCCGCTTTAAACAGATGAAAAATGACCATAAAAACACTTAATTTCGAATGAAAATGTTAATTCCAAATAAAACGTAATTCCTAAGTGCTGGCCGCCCAAATTAGATGGACTCAAACAGAGTCTATTCACCTGAAAGTGGAGCAGTATGCTAGAGACTAGCTGCTGCCTCAAAAGGAGCAAACAAATCAAGTGAAAATGGTTTTGTCGTTTTTCCATGTTGTAGTCGCAAAGAAACTAAGCAGGAAGCACAGTTAGTACTTCCGGTGTGTCACTTCCAACTCCCAACCAATCAAAAGTCTTCCCATCCCCCGGATCTAAAGCGGAATTAAGGAAACATGTTTTCCATGTAAACCTTAATTCGGAATTAATATTTCCATGTAAACGTGAAGGAGAATTATTTCATTTGGAATTATTTCATTCAGAATAACTAATTCCGAATTAAAAAACATCATGTAACCGTACTCGTTCATATGTTAAAGAAAGCAGTTGGAGATGATTAGAGCTCAGTTTGTACCTCAGCAAGTCATCTTGACCTAAAAGCATTGAGTTGCTCCCATGTGATTGACTGATTAGAGATTTTGTTGCACTTAGTTGTGGGTAAAAACATGCTCATGACATGGCATCATATTTACACTCGTCCTGTTATCCAAAACAAAAACACAAAAATAGCCTGTGCACACCCTCATGATAAAGTACCAAAACCGAAGCAATTTAATTCTTTCTCTGAAGACTTCATTATAGAAAACTTGCAGAGCAACTATTATAACTGGGCTGTGTGGGCAGAAACTCACTACAAAGTCAAGATTTGTCTTATAGCAGCACCAGTGGGAACATAAGTGCTAATACTAGACATGTTAACGCCTTCGCCAACCCTGTGAAATCTGCAGAAACGCTCAGAGCCGCGCAGGATTTAGGGCTACTTTTAAACTGCTTGACAGTGTCATTACGAGACATCTGCGAGTTTAAGCGTGCAAATGTCTGGACGAGGATTTGAAAACCTTGAGACGTGAGAATGACCCACATACGCAGCCGCTCTCCAGCCAGCCGGAGGTCTCATAAACCTCCTTGTAATTGAGGGCCAAGGGAGCACCTCAGGAGTGACGGCCGCTTAATGAGAAATTATAGTTGTGCTGATGCTTTCAGAAAAACCTGACTCCATTTGATAGTAATTACATCTCATATGGTTTCATTACACAAGCTCCTTACTTGGATTAGGAAATATTACGACTGGAATGGGAGATGATAAACCCTACTGGTATTAACACCCGTTTGAGACCACAAACTGCCAGGAAAAACACGCTCGACCTGAGCTAAATGAATGAGGTTGTGTATGCGAGTCACCAAGGATTGATCAAAAAGAGATGGTGTAAAATTATTTATTCGGGACAATTTATGCAAAAGTTTTTCTATCTCAATTTGCTCCCATCAGTCCTGCTGCAACTAAACGTAGGATTTAGGATTCAGTGAAGTTTATTTTATGCCTTCAAAGGAATCCAGTAAATGTCTCAAAGGTGGTGATCACACAGGATTAGATTTAAGCAGGGGAGGGTGCATTATTCGAATGGGTTTGCAGGATGGGGGGGGGGGGGGGGGCAGAAAGTGCAGAAAATCCTTTGCAGTGCATATATCTCTGGAGAACTTTCAGGTCTTTGAGTAAAAAGAAAGGTACGACTCTGACAGGGAAAATGCGCTAAGTCAGCTTTCCAAAGAGCAGTGCAGGAGTTCAGTCTTAATAACAGAGAGAGAAAAGTGGCTTAGGTTTTGTTGCTGACCAACAAGAGCCGCATTATGTCACTGAACAAGCCGCAGACCTGAGTCACCTCACGTTTGTCCACAACGAAGAGCTCAGACCATTGTGCACTGCTAGTAGCAGATCTCTTCTGCCGTATCTAGCCTCTTATTCCTGATTTTCTTGATTGAATTCATTCAGCCAACACTAAAAAGGTCTGATCTGCATCCTTTTTCCCAAATAAGTATATATGACAGCATTTTCCTTACTTTTTCTAAATAAAAAATTTACCTTTGTATTAATAATGAAGCACTGAAAATTAAAGAGAGCTTAAGACATTATGCTACAAAGAGATACCTCACAATAAAATATATCTTAAAAAATAAATAAATGTGTTAAAAAAAAAGTTTAAACAGGATACATTTATAAACAATAATGGTTGCCTTAACATGAGAGACTGGGTTTCCCTTTGTGGATGTCCCTGCACACCTGGCTGCACATTCCAGACCAACATTAGTTGTCCTGCTTGAAAGTCCTCTCATCTAGATGAAAATGAGGCTGTAGCTCATTCTCCAACCTTACCAAAGGAGGGTGGAGGCTCCATTTGTGTTTCAACAATATCTGAGTTACAATCTATTGATCCAGGAGGCTTGGATCTGAATATTGCAGCAGGTGCAGCGCATCGAACGCTTCGGGAGGAAAAGCTGCTCTGCTTTGTTTGTAAGCACCGTCTGGTGCACATGAATTAACCCCAAAACAGTGCGAGCTATGGCATTAGTCATTATCTTATCAATCTTTCATGACTGAGCCATATGCCTATGCGTGAGTAACTGCATTTAAGGCTATGAATAAAACCTCAATGAGAGCAGACCCAGGCTGAATTCTTTCCACCGATATTTACAGCATATTTAGTTTTTTTATTAGCTCCAAAGGTTCAAATTCTAACAAAACATATTAGGTTTAGTTTTAAAGTACAAAATCAATGTTTTTTCCTTCACCTGTATTTCTGAAGACAAAGTGCAGCATATGCCAAATCTTGTAAAACATTGAAATAGTGCAAAGATCCTGAATTCAAAAATAAGTATATTAATTAATTAATTAATCAATTAAATGTCCATGTCTGTCTACCAAGTTTATTTTAATGAATGTGAATGGACAAAAAAGTGTAAGTTTTTGCATGGACTTGTTTACAACTGCCCCGTTTCCGTAGGTACAGGCCGATGCGGTCGGGTACGCTATTTTGTGCGTTTCCATTATAGAAGCGTCCCATTAAACCGTACCAAACCGTGTCATTTCTGGGGCCCCTTCAGTTGTAGTTCCATCGGAAAATGATACGGTACAGCTCGGGCGGAGCTATTGGCGTCACGCAATACAATGCATTGATTGGCGGACAGAAACAAAAACAAAAGTAAGCGCAACACAAACACCGGTCAGTCCACGTTGGAAAGACAACAGTAAAAAATGACTCCAAACAGCAACAGGGTCCGGTCGGCTCTGGAGCTTCAAACTTTCCTCGTCATAGTTGGTGAGGAAGAAATGAGCTGGATGGCGCGGTGAAAAAGTATATAGAGACATATCTCATGTTGTTTTGGCGTCACGTGTGTTGGTGTCGCACAAGTATGACGCCACGCTAGGCATTTTGTCGAAACCCCGTATGCCGGGTGGTGGCCCGACTTGCAGTTGAAACACTCGTCTGAATGGGCTGGACCGTTCTAAACTGTCCGAACCGTAGCGGCCTGTACCGCTCAGTGGAAACGGGGCTAACCCGATAATCAAACCAACCCGTACCGTACCGTCTTCTTCCGCTTATCCGGGGTCGGGTCGCGGGGGCAGCAGCTTGAGCAGGGACGCCCAGACTT
>JAOXYM010000008.1:25736766-25748651 GCA_028567055.1 Leptatherina wallacei
ACCCTATCTCTAAGGGAGAGCCCGGCCACCCTGCGAAGGAAACTCATTTCGGCCGCTTGTATTCGCGATCTCGTTCTATCGGTAACTACCCAGAGCTCGTGACCATAGGTGAGGGTTGGAACGTAGAACCAACCCCAACATGATAAGTCATCCTAATGGTAACAACTGTTTAATATAAATAAAACATAATAATAATAATAATGACGATTCCAACGAAAAATTTGGATTTTAAAAGGTTAAAAACCAATTAAAACAGTCAGCGGTTCTTATTTGTGCTTGTGAAACTGCTTGAAGTAATCATGAATAATTGCTTATTGTGTGTTTTAGTTTTGTTTTACGGTTGTTGTTTTTTTCCAGCTTGCTAATCAAATAAATCAGTCAACTGCTTTGGCTTTATTTTCCTCCTTGATAAAAAAACATCAGTGAGTAACTGCTTATCACTGCAGCAGCACAGAAAGACGAAAACCCTTTTCTTTTCTTTTCTTAGCATGTTTGTTCTTGTATTTGAGATAAAAAGGTTCATGCCCCATTCTGAATTTCTCAGAAAAACCTTTAAGAAAATGAAAAAAACAAAACAGAAAAAGAAACTGGAAACTCAACCACTGTCAGTCTATTTCCCTCATGGGAGGCATTTCTGTATTCCAGCAGCTGCTCTTCTAACTGCTGTTGATGGTTAGAGCGGAGCTGTTTGCATTGAGGAGACTCCAGGCTGCACAGACACTCGCTTCTACAAATATTGCACTTGTGATTAAGAGTGGTTCTGCTAAGTCAGAGGTAAGAACCGGTGGATTTGAGGTGCAGTGGTATTAGCCCTGCGAGGTTAGGGTTTAATCCGGGCCAAGGTAGTACAGCTTTTACTTTCTCTCACACGCTGACACTCAAGTTAACTTTGCAATTTATGATCCATGCACACGCACAACACCACAGAAGTTAACTCCTACCTTAGAAGTAACCAAAGTTCCTCATCTTACCTTTACACAAACCCCCCCACCCCCCGTAAACCCATCATCAAATCCCTTTCCCTTTCACCACCTCCATCCCCAGGAGAGCAGCCCCGGCAGTGAAATCTAATTAAAGACTCCATGAACAGAGCTCAAATGAAACTGTCACATCAAAGTCGCAGCTGGGACAGAATGACACAAATCAATAAGACAGAGTTTCGGCGGATCCCTGCGCACCCTGGAGACTTCTGAGCCAACCTGGGCTTGGATTAGACCAGTCAGACACCACGCTGACTGGAGGTGGTTTGATCATCACTGCAGCTGAAAATGGCTGCTGTTGTTCGGCACATGTCCTGGAAAAGAGCCGTCTACAGACGCATGAAGTAGAAAAAAGAAGAAAAAAAACGTCCTCGTGGTTGTAACACTCTCATTGATGCAGTTTTATGGCAGTTTTATACCTTCACAGACACCCGCATGCACACGGTGCTCCTGACATTTTACAACGAATAACGTCCTGAAACAACACCTCCATGTTGATCAGTTGGTTGAGAGTTGAAAATAGTCTTGCTGACTAGAGCCAGGAGAAAAAAAAAGCATGAAGCACTTAAAGTGAGAAAAATCAAGTTAAAAGCAAAGAAGTAGTTTCACTGTAAGCGGATCACATCGCAGATATTCCTGATACTGCCCCCAAGTGGTAACAAAATGCTATAACAAGTAGATGCATGGAGCACATCCAGCTGGAGGGCGGCTGTAGCTCAGGAGGAAGAGCAGTCGCCTACCACCCGGAAAGTCCAGGCTTCCCCTGATTACATGCTGAAGTGTCCTTGGGCAAGACACTGAACCCCACATTGGCCAATAGACACTGATGTGTCTATCGGGGGATGAATGTGTGTGACAGGTTAAAGCACTTTGTATTTAGTATGTGAGTAGTTTACACGTGATGAGAAAACCGCCAACTCCATAAAATAAGGTTGTTCTGATTGTCAAATGAACCGAACCTTTTGAATAATGAAATTTGAATTTCCTTAACTCTACCTTTTTCTTTCTGTTTTTCATTGGCTTGTATGAGACCTGATTGGGTCACAATGAACTGACTTGAATTGATTATGTCTGTAAAGTGCCCTGAGATGACTTTGTTGTGAAATAACAATATACAAATAAAAGATGAATATAATTTAAAGGACTCTCCAATTTGCCAGAGAATGTGCTGCATTAAGAATTTCCAAAGTGGAAGGCAAGATAAACAACGAACATGAACACTTGCTTATCCATCAGTTAATGTAGAACAACTTCTGTTTCCACTCCATAAGTTGTCGTCCACTCCCTGAATTTGGTTCATTTGAAGCGAACAGAGTCCGGCATTTTTAGTCAGACCAGTTTGCTTCTTTGATGAGCGACTAAACCCTGTGACTTTCCAATCAAACAAATTTGGATTCAATTAAGAAGGGCTGGTGTGAATGCACTCTGATGATGGTTCTCTTTTCCTAAGTCCTTGCAGAATTCTCTGAACATTTTTTTTCAGAACAATGACATCCAAGAAAATGCGCTTAGTTCAACTTAATAGGTGGTCTTTAAAAAAAACAAAAAAAACAGAAAGGTCCAGAACGGGGAGTGTCAAGCTTTTAACTCACACCAAACATTACCATGATAAGCGAAAAGCATCTAGAATTCGTCTCAGTTTCCTGGTAACAGCAGGCATAATTTACAGAGGAAACCCAAAAATAAGAACACAAAGTTGAACTGAACTGGGAGCATTTTCTGGGAAAATTAAGCACAAAATGATGCAGCCATTCTGGGAGCTGACCCCAGCGACTTTTCAGAAACAAGCTTGGATCTGGATAAATTAGTCAGCCTTTCTATCAGCTTTATGCATCCACTAAAAAGCCCATCCAGGTTTCCGCACTGTGTAAACCTGGTTGGGGGAGGTGTGTGGGGGGGGGAAACTTGACAACTGTAAAGTACATTACAAAATAGTTTTACTACCTTGCTACATAAAGGCATTACTTTTTCATATCATGTGTGCCTTTTACTGGGTGCTTTGGGTGATGTTCACTAAGATGGAAAGCAACTTAGGGGGGAGGCAGCGTGTACTTTAGCTCTTACTGTCTGCATAAAACCCCCAAACTACATCGGCAGGGTATTACGATGAAAGATTCAGAGAAATCTAAGCCATGCAGGTTTTTCACCTCTCGGCTCTGACGGAAGGTTATGGCACACTAAATCCTACAGGAACTAGTAACATGCACAATGGCACGGGATTTATTGAACTAAATAAAAGTCTGCAGAAAAGTAAGGTGAGTTGAAACAAAGGTCTGTGAAATGGAGAATGACTCACCTGCATGGAGGACAAGTCCGGACCAGATTCAGAAAAGGAGGACATCAAACATGGAAAAAAAAGGAGAAAAATAATTTTAAAAATGAGCTAAATGACTGGAAGCATAGCAGGTGTTTTGCAGTCAATACATTCGTCAACAACTTCATGACATAAAATGCGTTTGTGTGGAATGAGAGACATCTGAGAAACATCCAAACCTTGCATCTGAACCAAGTTCAAAGACACTACAAAGTGTTTTATGTATTTTTCAAGCCAGCAAGAGTCTGACAGATCTAAGCCACTGTGTGTTTTGGATGCATTTTTCCGACACATCCCCTGAAACGTAACAATTCCCTCAGTGAGAGCCAGAAGATATTTGGGACATCACAGCCTTGGATTGGCCGATGCATTTCATTTTGCACTGATTGAACTCTCAGCTTACCTGCAGGTCTCAAACTCAATTACATATTACACAATGTTAACCTGACAAACAAGTAAAATATGCTTGGGTTTCACACAAATACCAGAGGGCAACAAATTGTTGTTGCCTTGGTTTTCCGTTTGTTTTGCAAGTACAGGCTCGAACATTTTGTTTCAGTTTGAAATATTAACATATAAATACTCGTTTTCTTATCATGAAAAATTGCCCGGGTCCTGTTAAAGATCTGTTCAGAGTTATTTAAAAGTCTGTTTTATCTACGGTTTGAAGGGTTTGGTTTCATTTGATGTAATCAAGTTATTTCTTTTATTCCAATCTGCAATACTTTAAGGGACTGCGAAACACATTCGCAAGCTCTACAAAGCTATGATTTACTGAGAGATACCAACACTTTACACCAATTCTGAACAGCAGCTGAATAGGAGAGCGAGCCAGGCTTGTTGTTGAAATAATTACTTTTAATCCTGCACAGAAATCCGACAATACCTTACACAATGCTCGTTGTCAGAGGCGAAGCGGAAAGGAAAGAGCAAGCAAATGGGCTAATTTGTTGTGTGAACAAAGGGATGTGTGACAGCTCTGCAGTGACACACTACTGCAGTAGGTATGGAGAATGGATTAAAAAGGAGCTTGTGATCCTGCGTTGTATGACTGTGATCTTTGTTAAAAAGCCACTGCATGGTTGACAGAAAAACATAGCAGAAATGAAAATAACAGCAAGTCTGCCCTGTAATGTTTATTCTTCATCTTTGTGCAGAAATCAGGTGAACAAAGGCATCGTCGACCAAGTTACCGACACAAATGGCACTTTGTTGCACCATCCTTCGTTCCCATAGAAACAAAGACACGTTTTGATTTTTATTAGTGATGCTATTAGAGCAGACACCTGAGCAGCATCTTCTCAGATTACACTGCGATGTCGGCCCCTTTCATATTCTGCACGCCAGGAAAAAGGCCTCTTATACTCCTGCCCTGAATTATCATGTGGGCATTATTCAAAATACTGTCTTTGCTTTGCATCTTAAAAATCTGAATGGGCATCTGAGACTTGTCCCAGATCTTTGCAGAATCCAGACGTAGGACGTCCAACTTTGATAAATGATGTAAACTGTAAGTAAGAGACAGGCTACATGGTTTGGGAAGCACTCGGTTCCTCAGGAATGCTAAATTGTGAATAAAAACAACCTGAGACTTCACTACCGCCTTTCGCCCCAAACCATTAACGGAAATATAAGTGTGAATTATGCATTTATCCTTCAGCCCCAGTGCTGAAGAACATTCTTCAAGGTTTTGCACAAAAAACACATTTTAAAAAGCGGCCCTAAATATCCTGTATCCACTTACACCAGAATTTTATTTCTGATGGGAAATTAGTAGAGAATAGTAGCCTGTGTAAATAGGGATGTAACAATACGTCAATGTGCATCGATACATCAACTCAATGAACAGTGAGTCAATAATACGGATCCGAATTGAAAATACAGATCAAACATTGAAGCAATTATTTGCAAGACAAATGGTTATCAGGTCTCTGTTATGGAAGCAGCTCACAGTTTGGCTTCAGGACACCCTCTTTACCTTTAAGATTCAGCTTATAACTTCCCTTTTTGATAAATTTTATAGTTAGGACTGGCTTAATGACCCTTAGCTACTCCTTTAGTTATGCTGCCATAATCTTAGGCTGCTGGAAGACATCCCATGATGCACCGAGCACCTTCTCTTTTTCTTTCCCAGTAGGTCCCTGGCTTGGAGTTCAGGTGCTTGTTGACCTCTCTTTGCTGTCCTCTCTGCCCCCAACCAGTTGAAGATGGCTGCCTCCAGAGCCTGGTTCAGTTAAGGGGTTTTCCTTCCTGTTAAAAGTGAGGTTTTCCTCTCTAGAGGATGGGGGAAGATTTGCCCTCAGCTGGGCAATTAGCTTGATAATTGGCTTATATTATATTTGGCCAATATGAACACAGTTACTATAAATTGGACTAACGGGGTCATGTATTGGATTTATTTTAATTGGATGACAACTGGACGGAATTGGAGGTGCCTTGGGATGACCGTTGTAAATTGGTGCTCTACGTGTAAAGATGAATTGAACATAACATGTGATATTGTATCACATCAACCGTTGGTTCCTCATTTTAATTAAAATATCATGAGAATTTGTCATATCAAATCATTATCCACTGTATTGATACAATATTGCATTGTGATCAAACTTGTCCTCCCCACCCCTGCATATAAACCACATACCCAAAGAAAGAAGTGGTAGGACTCACGTCTAAAGTAACTGTTTTGGAGTTGAGCTCAAGTTTTTGATGAGAAGCGGTCTATGAAGAAGCACGATCTTCTCCCAAGGCTACTGAATATTCTGGACATGCATTTGTTGACGGGTTACACTCGGTACACTAGTCAAGCATGGCAGATATGCCTCAGCAAGACATCACAAACCCCATGGCAGAATGTCCACCCTGACTGGAGAACACTTCATAAAAACATCTCAAAACTCACCATCTCTGCTAAACTTAGCTTTGTGTGTGAGAACTAGTGTAGACAGCATATCTATGGATGTGTACAAGTATTCATATTCAGACGTGCCCGGTCGTATCCTTTCAATCTCCTTGTATGGGCTAAGTTAAACTTCATATCCCAGAGTCTTATCTTAATTCTCTAATAAAGCTTCAAAACTAAGTTCCCATGACCGAACTAAGACTCAAACTCCTCACATTACAATCATCATGAAATAATTACATCATTTTCAGCAGCCTAAAAAGGAGGACGTTTTCTCTTCGGTTGATCCTTGACAGATTTGGTCTAGACCGGCCTGTGAGACCAGAGTTCGCCCTATTCTCAGCAGCACGGACTCAAAGGCAAAATTCTCATGACGGACAAAGACGTGGGTGGTGTTAAGAGGTTTAATACAGAAAGGCGGTGAGAAAACAAGCAGAAGAGATGGACAGGAGGAGAATAAGAAGCTGAGGAACAGAGTTCTCAATGGCTTTGGTTCAAAGAAGACTGTTCGCCGCCTCTGTTTCAATGTTAATTCAACGAAATGGACAACAAGTGCTGCTCCGCTTTTCTAGGCAATTAATCTTGCGTGAGCCGAGCGAAGAGAGATTTCAGAGAGGGCTAAATAAGTCTGCATAATTTTTCGGAGCCAATTACCGTGACAAGATGTGGAGGGGGAGAGGAGGGAGAAGGGGAATGGAGGGTGAGAAAGATAGCTGGACAGAGAGGAGGTTAAGAAAGGATTGCATTCGGGAACAAAAATGAGGATACGTGACGAAAACGTGAAGGTAGAGAGGGTTTAGGCTGCGTTTGAGAAGCAACTACGGTGCATTTAGTTTAAATTCAAAGCCCTCGATCTGACAATGTGTCGGTTTGACAAAGAAAAGGAAGAAATTAATCACAGAGTCAGACGAGTTCTTGCTATGCTGTGTGCATGAAAAATAAAGATGTGAAGCCAGAAGCTTTGAGAGGACAACCCAGACAAAGAGCTTTTTTTTTTTTGGCTCCCTCAATAAGCTTAGCTGTCAGTAATGCACTTAAACTGACAGATAACTGTTATTACAGCAGCCGCAAACATCAAATGATATCGCTAACGGAGGCATAAACACATTTAAGGAAGCTTGTAGTATGGGATGATTTCCTCTGGACTGGAAAAGTAGTTAAACCCCCCCCCCCTCTCTCTGAAATAATGTGAGACAGATTATATTTCATTCCGCTAGGTGTTTTCACCCTGCCCATCAACTGTTCATGTCTGCAAATTCACAGAATTATATTTGAGGCTTTCTTGGGGCGATTAGCAGCACAATCACAGAACCAACCGAGGAAATTTGGGATTATTTATGAGCTGGGAGACTCCACTTTACATGACAGTGAGAGCAGGAGCAACAGTCTGGCTCTGACAGGGTTTTCAAAGGGTTGGTGGTTTGTGCGTCTGGTCCAACATGGCTGTTCAGGGATGGATTTTCCCTTAAGAAATATCATTGCATAGGAGCTATGACAGGAGAGGGGTTGTTGGTTTAAATCGAAGGGTGCGGCTGTGTGTACGCAGTATTAAATTGCAGTTGCTATGCATCTTGTATCCAACCTGTTTTAGTAGTCTTTTTGACAAGTAACTGATGCTTACCATCTGTTTATGAGGTTAAGTTCAATCAAAGCTGAAGTCAGAAAGAAGGCTGCTGTGTGTGTCCATGTGCCAATTATAGCCCGGCCTACTTTCTGTCACTACGCGGCCACACACCTTTTTTTATTTAAGTGCATCGCTTGGCTCGTGTGTATGTGTGTGTGTGAGTCCCCTCCCTGCTGTTCTGTCAGAGATTGCAGAGGTTATTTCATAAAGGTCCATCTCCAGGCCTGCCTCAGACCCAATCATCCCCCCAGCAAATCTCATTTATACCAAACCCTGGGGACACTGCAGCCATTTCTGCTGCTAACTCTGTGCTGCAGCAGCCTGCAGCAACTTAAAGCAGCAAAAACATGGAAGAAGGGGGAGATTCTCCCTTTCCTTTCCGAATCTAAACATCTTCTGATTGCACCATCTTTGGAGTGACTCTTCCACTTTTACTGTGGCTTTGACAAGTAATCTGTTAAAAAAAAGAAAGAAGAAACAGCGGCTAATTTCATGAATATTTCCCAGCTTTTGATGCCTTACCTGCACAAACTTTGAAGACTGGAGGTGTCATAAGAAAATACATTCTTAAAGGTATATTAGAGCCGCATCTAACCACTTATGTTTAAGTCAGCTTTTAATAATTAAATTGTTACATTTCTGGCTTTTTTTTTCCGACACAAGTAGCATTTGTGTCTTTTCAAGGAGTTTTCCATTTGAAACTATCAAAAACAAGCAAACCCTCACTTTTCAGGAACAGTAATGAACAAAATATCACATTTGTATGATCAACAATTTCAATAATTCATCAAATTGTAAAAGAAAGAAGAAAACTCAAGAGATTTATTCTGCTTTATACAATCAGAAAGATACTTGCTTTCCTGATGCTGTAAATCCAACTCATCTATTATTAATAACATCGGGTTGAATTAAACATCAGCTCCATGGAAAAGCTGCAGCTCTACCAAGCGTAGTGACAAATATGGGACTACTACATCTTCAAAAAGGTGACATTTCCCATGCTTCCACGTATTTCCTGTGTTTTATGCTAATAGAGTACACACAGAGTGATTAAAGATACTCTTCTCTGAAGATGCTGATATTAATACGTTTGGATGCTAAGGGAGGGTCACAACTGAGTGTTTGATAACTAGTTTGGCTTTTCCCCGTTGGGTGGAGCTCCCAGAAGACGGGCAGCAGCGGAATCATCTGTGGACGAGAGACGTGTCTGTGGCATCTGTTTGCATCATGTCAGACTTATCAGCGCCTCTGTTATGACAACCGAGTGAGTCTAAATGTGTTTCGGCATGTGTGTCTGTGTTTGCATCATGTTCAGCGACATCTCTGTTATGACAACCAAACTTTCTATGTATGCCAATAGTTGTTGGGAGATGAGCTTTACTGTAACTGAGCAGATTATGGGAGTTTGGGAAATGTTTGGCACATGAGTCCAGACTACCAAATCGCTGAAGGGATTAGCCTTACTTTTTTTTTTTAAGGAAAATAAAGCTCAGAAAGTCCATCTTCCTGGAGACACATCTGGAAATCTTTTTGAAAAACCACAGCCTCTTGTGGTTTTGGAAAATTGCAAACAATTTTTTATGTAATTAGGAAGAATTTTTCCTCCGCTGCTTCAGCCTGGAGGCTCGCCGCCGTCTGCAGCACCGCACTGCAAAAATGGTATCCATTTGGATCAAACTGTTGTGTGAGCTCGCTTGGCTAGAATTCATGAGCAGAACACTGTTATATGAGCACAATTAAAGGAAAGTTTGATTGTTTTCATCCAATACAGCTGTTATTATCCCATTTTTGAAGCACATAAAAATGAGTTAAAGTCCACTCAGAGATGTGCACAGTAACAAAGCGGAGAGCTGTTTTTACTGAATTGTGTTGGTCTGTAACTGGTTTTGACTGGTTTTCTGGATTTTTAGGGCAATAAAATAGTTTTGGGGTAACCAAACTTAGCAGACGTTTTGCTGCAGTGATGGAGAGTTCTGGATCATCGCTAACTCCTGGTTCATTATTCACCTGGTGTGTCTTTTACTTTACTTTTACTGAAGGCAGCGAGGATAAATGGATCCGCTGCCGTCACAGCTATACCGAGATTCTAAGTCCTACGTTGCCGTTGCGTTGGGTGAATCCTTGCAGGACATACTCACCATGAAAATAAGTAAAGTGACTGAAATATTTCATATCTGAAGCATGCATTTGGGACTTTACAAACCAGTTCACTTCAGATAAAATCAACTCTGTTTGCACTGTGTGCTTCATATGAGCTGACCTAAGATCTTTCAGTCAGTGTAATATCCAGACATACCCTCAACATATCACAGCAAAGAGAACTGCTCATTTTCCTGTGACTTTAAACTTTGTTTACTTCCTGATCATTTCAATAATAATCAGTTTGACTGATTACCAACACGGTTGTTTAACAGTTCATATTTAACCTTTGCTTTTGATTTGTGGATGGTTGACTAATTAATGCAAATGTATTCTGCCTGGCAGCTTTGTTAGAAGACACTTTCAGGGCATTTTTTTCCTTCTCAAACTATGACAAGCTTCCAGCATAATTAGTGGGATAGTTTAAGAAAAAAAAAACGGTGAACTCCTTATAAACGCTGATATTCTCTTACCATATCAAATATATTCCCTGTGAATGAAAAAATAGATGTTGCGCTTGATTTAAAAAAAAAAAAAAGGATTGAAGTTTTCCCTTCTTGCAGCATCAATCTTTAATCTGGTTCTACCAGCAGAACATTTCAGCAGACAAAACTCATTCCAGTCGGACATTGACTTTTAATAGTTGCTTTGTTTACATTTCAAGATTATGGGCTGCATTCAGATTATCCAACTGGCAGTTTTTAGCCCCTCAGACCATCTTTTGCCCATGGATGCTACAAGTGATTGGTAAAACAATGTCTAAAACATTCAAAACTATCAGCATGTCACCTTAAAGACCAAGTGTGACTCTACAAAAGCACATTAAAGCTTCCACTTCTTTCACAAACACACACTTCACATCCTCCTCTCTTTAGTCACTTCATATATCAGGCGATAACAGGATGTCTTGTCACTTGGGTCAACCGCCGCTCGGAGGGCCCCGAGGTTGTGTTTAGATCTGATAAACAGTTGAAAAGTGGAGCGACTGGCTACAAGTCAAGAATCTGCTTATTTAGTACTCAAGTAGAGTTCCTGAGTTTAAAGCAAAGAAGGAAGAAGCACACAAACACACGCACTTCCCCACACCAGGCAGTGCCAACTTAGCACTTGTGGATTCGCCATAATGGATTTAACATGTGCAGAGTGCAGAGAGGTGTTAGCCTTTATCCCCGCATGTCAGAATGGGTGGATGAATGAATGAATGGCAGGATATCAGGGCAGTCCATCACATCTGTCAAGCCCTCAACCTGCAGCTCCAGATTGTGTTCCTATCTGGTTACGCCTCCGATCAGACACAAGGCTGCTCAAGCTTGATTTCAGACAGATCCTCTGCTTGTATTGACAGCAGTAAATATCTGAAAAGATAGCAGAGGATCCATTCAGCTGCACTTGATTTACTATGTGCCGGTGCAAGACTTTTGTCTGTGGAGACTGAATGAAAAAGCCCACTGATAAAACAGATAAAGCTGCGCTAGAAATGAAGCATCATTACAACACTGGCAAGCGGTAACAAAACCTTCTGCTCTGAGAAGTGTCAAAAATGTGACAATCATTTTGAGAAGCAGCTAAATTTGTGCACATTAGCCGAGCAGAATTATCAAAATACCGTTTGAAAATGTTGATGGTTGCAAACAATGTCTGAAAAATATTCCACTAAATGTGCATAAATCCTAATTCCATGCTTTTTGCACTGACCAGCATCATTTTATTCCTGTGTCATAAACAGCAGCTCACTTTTTTATTATTAAGGGTCATTCTTGCTTCCATGAAGCAAAACAGAAAGAGTTGCAGAGCGAAAGCGATTTCATACAAACCTCGTCCAGAATAATGGTGTTGCCATCAGTGTTATAACCAATAAGAGGTGAATGGGCTGAAATGAGATGCTCAAAGGAAATCTACACAGAGATCTTATTGTATGTATATGTATAT
>JAOXYM010000008.1:25760473-25773243 GCA_028567055.1 Leptatherina wallacei
AATAAACTTCCTAATAAAAACACCCAATGTTTTTGTATCAAAAGAGCCTCAAAGTGAGTAACTGCACAAACTCTTGCTGTTACTCAGAGGCAGAGCTTTGTTTAATGACAGCGACACGTCACATGTGCTCATAAGGCTGAACTATGTTGGCCGCAGTCTGCTGGTCTGTTGATATTCTGTGACAGGGTAAACAGGACTCACTTTAAGAAACTCCTCTGGGTTTATTTAACCCCACGGCCCCTCGTGTCTGTCAGTCTGTCTGTCTACTCGTGTCTCCGGCTGGGAGAAGGGTCTATATTCGGCTCGCACCAAGATACCCCCTGCATCCACAACAGGCAGACACACAATCTCAAGCAAGAGCACACACGCAAGTCCTTTACCTTCAGCGTATCATCCTACCGAGAACTGATGCAGCACAATAAAAATTCAGCAATCTACCTGGATAGTGGCATAAAACTAAAATATTCATCATTATGTGAAAATAACTGTCATAAAAAGAAAAAAAATGGAGGAAAAAACAATCATCTGAAGGAGGCGCACACATAGAAATTCAGCACGTCTGTCTCACACCCAGGCACCGTGCTGGCCGGGGCCGGACATGTCAGCGATGGAGCAAAAAGGGAAGCACAGCTGTGCGACACACCCCGGCAACACACACACCCACCCACAGGAATGTGGAGCTGGCACGGCCCAGGTGCCATCGTTCAAGGTTGTGACATCGCTGCAGGAGTGTGTTATGGGACCAAAGTGTGTGTGACCAGTTACCCTCAGATGTATGGTGAAAGATAAATGGTAGGGATGCACCGACTGCAGTTCTCTGGCCTATCACTGATCTTTGCCGATTCCAATTTTGGCCGATAACTTTTTTTTTTTGTTTTTTAAATAACCGACAGCGTACTGCTCCACGTTCCAATGTTATTTTACTGAAAGACAATTAACAATATTCGTGATAACCTACAAACTATGAGGTAGCGTTCTCAAACATAAATGAAAAGGTTGGCCAATGAGGTTTGTTGTAGTGAACATTTTGTTTGCGGCGCCACCACAACTTATTTTGGCCTTGCATGAATTTCAAATTGCGAATCTTTGCTCTTTTTCTTGTACTGCATAAAATCTGCTGATGTCACATAAGGATCGGCAGATCACCGATTCCCCAAAATTGCGTCGTTGGCACAGAGCTTGTCTGGCAGTGGATCTGGAAAGAGTGTGGTGCAGATCTTGGAGGATCACAGCAATCTTTTTCTGATGAAAGAAGAGAGTCTAAATTTTTGGTAGATATGTTCAAAGTTTATGTAGTCCGAAAAGTCAATATTTGGTGGGTCTACTGGAGAGTATGGAGCTCTCGCTCTAAAAATGGCTGGCAGTCAATGAGTTAAGGAAATCGAGGCTGATTGATCGGCCGGCCGATCTATCGGTGCACCCCTAATAAATGGTTGTCACTTATAGAGAGCGGCTTTTAAACTTATTAAACTATTTTTTTACATTAATTTACTCAGATAAACACTCATGAAAGGATTTAATATAAAACAGTGCAGTCCATTGAGCACATATAAAGGAAAAAAAGGATTTCAAAGTCTTGTCGTAGGACACTTTATCACAGAGGAACAATTCAGTCCATTTAGAAAACCTAGTTTTCTAGGGGCTTTTCCTCGGACTTTAGAAGGAAGCGCCTGTATGTGAGAGTTTGAGTGTTTCCAAGAAACCGTCTCGTACCAGGACGGGTGATAAAACAATCTCAAAATTAAATCGTGATTAGATTTACATCAATCCCGGGGATATACACGAGACATTCTCCCATCCATCATCTACCGAGCCCGCTGTGTATCCCTCAGCACACTCCACTAGTTGGCGGCAATGCACTCTATGCTTGTTGCTAACCACCAAGAAAGCCCTAAAAGGGGTGGGGGTGGGGGTGGGGGGAGGGGGGACCTAAAATGAATAAAATAACCTGCTAGCATATTGAAGGATGAAGAAGGATGCTGAGCAAGAGAGAATATGTACAGGCTGAAACTAAACTCATGTTATTTTCCCAAACTGTTGAAAATGTTCACAGGAAAGGCGCCACTACATCAGTAATTTAAAAATAGGTTTGGTGGTGAACAACTAATTTGTTTAATCACCTGAAAAAGTGTACGCCCTAGCAACTACCTTAAAGCATGAAAATGTGGACCGATGCAACTCTGTACACCGAATCCTGCGGTGCAAACGTCAAACAGAAGAGCATCAAGCATGCAAAACAAAGCAGACATAACAGAAGCAGTTTAGCATTAAAAACTGGATATCACAATCAAAATCAAGATCAACCAATGCAGAAAATATCATGATAATGTATTCATCTATGTAGCAACCATGCATCATCCCACTGCCGCTGGAGCTCAGACAAAACAACAAAGTCTTGAAATGTAATGGGATTAGAAGAGTAAAACTTTTCTATACTGGTCTGTAAGTTGTTACTGGTTGATTTACACTGATCCAGAAGCTCTTCAAACTCTTAACAAAACCCACCAGCTTGCTATATTTTCAGGAGTAAGTATACAGTAGGGCCCATTCTGCAAAAACTGTTTGCATCATGGCAGAATTCATAAAAAAGCATTACAAAAACCACTCATTTGAAACCATTTTTGCCTTTAACAAAAGCTGCACGTGGAACCAAAACAAAGAAAAGAGCCATTTTTTGCAAAGATACTGTTTCAGTAATACATAAAAAGGCCAAACAACAGATCTGCAACCCAGATGAGAAAACAAGTGGGGAGTTTAAATCTGCTCTACCATATCTTTAGGACACCTCCAAGAGTCATATGAGGGCAACATCATGAAGCTAAAAAGAAATCTGATGATTAAATCAACATTTATTTGTGTTTACAGCTGTAGCCTGAACAGGAGGTGACGACGGCGCAGCTACCTGCTGTGTCACAAACGCCAAACTCTGATTTAGAGGAGCTTAAGAGGCTGAAGTACCGACCACAACTATGTTTACAGTGTCAGCTAACACAGTTCAAACCAGCCAGCCAATCAGACTCAGCTATTTTCCATGACCTCAAGGTGATGAACTACACCTGAACTGTTGGAGAGGCAGATGCCAGAAAGCGAATTCCTTACAAGTGAGGCTAATAAGAGCTACAGATAAGCCGGTGTACTTTCTGACAGGCTGCTCTTTTCGGTATGAGAGGTAGAGCAAAAAGGAAGAAGGGGAAGGAAGGCTCATGAGCAGATGGAAAGAAAGCATCTGGGAAAACAATCCCCAAGTCCAGTGGCGAGCTGCCACTTTTCCCTGCATAGATGATACACTCTGTATCAATATAAAAGCAGATACACTCACTTTTACGCTTGATTGCAACAGATGAACACACACACACGAACGTGGCAAAAGCACTGAGTATACAGTATATACTTATGTTCCCCAGATGACATGCGGCCTGTGTGTTTCATTCCAGTGTGAGCTAATAAATGTGTCCTTGTGTGATGGGCCACACATTCCTTCCAGTCTTTAAAAAGCTCCTGTGGAATAGCAGCGATGAGTCACAGCTGCCAGGAGACCACCAGTCCTGTTGAGTGGGACACATGGAGTCACTCCCGCTCTCATACATGTTTAATACTCGTGTTTCCCTCTTATCTCCGGCCAAATCTGCACAAAAGTGGATCAATGGAAAAAGACCAGTTTGAGAGTGGCATCTACTTTAAATAGAAAAGGTTTCACAAATTATAAACTCATAAGGGATACAAGTTTATATATACATGACAGAGTAAGCTCTACTTTTGGTGCAATATAAAACTATGATGTTTATAGACTGTTTCACCGGTGGCCAAGCCCGTTTTTTTCTGCCATATCTGCATTTTACATAATCATAAAGAAGGGTGAGATCTTCTGTGTTCTATGTGGAACAAAACAGCAGCGTATAAAAAACAGAAACAACAGAGCGTGAAATCAGCAATGACTTTTAGTAGCAAGGATGCCCCTGAGAGGTCAGGGGTTAGTAAACACACTCCTGGTCGCGGTGAGCGCACACTGTGACTCTTTCACTTATTCAAAGCGTAGATGTGGGCCAACAGAGGCCATGAACTGTGGCTCAGAGCCCCGCTTTCCACTGCACGCTAATCTGGTTCTCGCTCGCTGCCAACACTCGGCTCTGAGTTACAGCAGAGTCAGTTTACCGCTCATACGTCCCCACAATGCTTCACATACGCTGCTCTGTGAGCCAGCGGTATGAGAGGGCTTCCTGGACCAAAGTTTAAAGTCAGCTATCAAATCTCCTTTAGCTTCTCATCTTATCCATGCATTGTGCTCACTGAACTAGCTGGAGTTAGGGCTGCTTATCATGGTTATCAATAGATTAAACTTTTTTAATTGCACCATCACGTCAACCTAACACATCCATGTTGTGCTACATTTTTGCTAAATCTTTATAAGCTTTGTTTACATAAATCTAATTAAATAAAAAACCAAAATAACCCCCATACTATATAGAACTGATTCATTTACATACATTTATAAGTACAGTTAGTCCCCAGCTGCTCAGTCAACTCCTATAACTCACACAGATTATTTTACATGCATTTGTCTTTATATTTCTAAATACATCTATAATTTAAATTGCCTATATATTACCTCATTTATTTTCTTATTATTTTCCAAATTGTTGCATTAATTTATATTAATATTGCCAGGCTCATGTAGATATCATTGTAGAGCCTCCACACAGTTTTCTCCATGCATCTCTCTATTCAGGTGCTGGTGATGCTTTGTATCACAACAAACTGGAGGATTGTTTTGCCACACTGGAAAGAGGAGGATGCAGAAGGAAGGCCTTTTCCTCCCAATGAAATGAGTGCTTGCAGTAGGAAAAAAAAATCACAGAACGCACCTTTACAGCTGTCTCTTTTTAATGCATTTTACACCAAGTCTGCACAGCCAGGAGGAAGGTTCAAGCCAAGCTAAGACGACATATTTCCTGTCATTTATTTGTTCATGTTTTTGCCAGCTGTAGCGTTGTTGAGCTCTCTGCTGTCACTCCAGGGACGAATAATATAGTAATATAAACATAAAAAAGAGCACAGTCCATCTTCCTTCATATTTTCTCCCATAAACAGATATATGTGGGTTTTCTAAATTAATTATTACAACGGAACCGTTTCTGTAACTTAAATGCTAAAACTATGTCCCATTAGAATAAAAACAGAAAATGTGATCTTTCAGATGGAGTTGAAATCCAGCACAAACTCTGGGCCACACAATAATTAGAAGAAGCTTGTTTTACTTCCTGTTTGTGGAGCAAACATTTCAAATATCAGAAGATGATAGTTATTTCAAAGTGGGAAGCCAAAATTCTGCTAAATGGTGCAGCCTTAGCTGTAGTTGTTTTATCATTTAATAATAAATGAGTTAAAGTGGTTTGATACGCCGGCGCAGGAAAGGGAAACTAGTTTGGAATGCATCTTTAAAGTTTCAGCAGGAGATGTGACAAAAAAAACTTTTTTCTAAGACCAAGTTTATTGTCTTGGTTGAATCATAGCAAGATATATCAATACCACTTTTAATACTTTGATACACAAAAGTACAGAAGAAATAACCCTTATGTCTTAAAGTTAAAAACCTTTTTACCTGCGTTTTAGCACAATGCTGCACAATCTAATTTTATTTATATAGTGCTTTTCATGCAGAAGCAACACAAAGTGTTTTACAAAATAAAAACATATACATAAAAAAAATTAAAAAAAGTACTCTCTCCCCACCTCAATCTATACAAACATTAACTCCCATCCATAGTGGCTGTCTCTTAAAATAAAAATAAACCTCTGGCTCTACGCTGCTGTGAGGAAACGATATCATGAGGGCTCTGTCCACACCGGAAGCCAACCCACCCAGGACCACAGAGGGCGCCACCACAGAAACCATCAAGACCAGGGCAGGCCTGGGACCACACCACGGCCATAGGGCTGCAGTGCAGGACAACCAGCCCCCCCAGACGGGGCAATCACCGCGGCAACGACTCTATAGTGTGAGCAAGAAAAGCGACTGGTGTGGGGGTTCACAGTAGGTTTTAGTCCTGACTTTAGGTACAGTTAAAAGGCCGGTACCAGAGGACCTCAGGGTCCACGAGGGCTCATAGTTTAATAGCAGGTCAGATAAGTAAGAAGGCCCAAAACCATTAAGACATTTATAAACCACTACAAGAACCTTCAAATCAATCCTGAAACGCACGGGGAGCCAACCCAGCGACTTCAAAACTGGTGTAATGTGGTGATATAGCAGGAGTCAAATCATTATGTGCATATATAAATCAGATGAAGGGAAGATTTATCATTTTATTACATAGTATTTTATTTGTTTTTATACTGCTGCTGAGTTGTTAAAATTTCCTTCGGGATCAATAAAGTAAGTAAGTAAGTATCTATCTATCTATCTATCTATCTATCTATCTATCTATCTATCTATCTATCTATCTATCTATATCACTAAGGAGTTGTGACAAAATTCCCTCGACGAGCGTAACTAAAAGTTAGTGGCATCAAGCAGTCCTCTAAAACATTAGGCTTTAAACCCAAATGAGTATGCATGGGACACATCAAAACAGATCTCACCCACAGAGGCACCAGCACCCCAGAGAACATCAGACGTCCCCCTGAGGTGTCCTATCCAACCAGGAGTTAAGCTGTTTTTAATGATAACACCTGTACGGTATGAAAACCAATACGTACACAACTAATTCCAGAGAACCAAAACTTTCGCTGACCCCCCCTGAGAGGCTTTTGTGTCAGCGCAGCGAGAGTGGTGAAGATTTGTGTCAGCAAATCTGACAGGTTGTCATGTGTGAAATGAGCACATTCTCTGCTGTGGAAAAGGCCTCCAGGGATGAAGGGGAATGGGCCAGGAAGAAAGAGATAGGGAGAGAGGGATGTGAAAGGACATAATGATGACAGCTTGCCAAACCTATACACTGACAGACATGCAAACACCCACTTAGATCGGGAAGCTGTTGAAAAAAAGCTGAGTTGTAGGAGAAAGTACTCGCCGCTAAGAGTAAGGGTTCCTTTCAGCACTTCAATGTAACACAGAAGACAAAAGGTCAAATATTTATTACATGCTTCAACTTAAAAAAATCTTGAATGTATGTGTTGCTTGAGTTATATTTCACAGTGAGGTGCAAAATGTCCTGTTAAAACCTGGTAGCAAAACTTCAGAAACAGCACACACACACACACACACACACACACACACACACACACACACACACACACACACACACACACACACACACACACGATTTTAGCCAAGATGCAGAATTCAGCTTTCCTTTGGCTGAGATCTGATGTTTCTGTCATCAGGAACACAGTGACAAATTCCATAGAATCAATGCTGTATAATTACTGTAAACAACGGAGCTGAGATGACTGAGATGTCAGCACAAAGAAACACAATGCATCTCCTGCTTACATAAGGGCTGCAGCAGAGTACCGCCTTTCTTATTAGCTGCATCTCGACTGCAGGAGTCACCCTCTGGGACTCCGGACTTTAGGAGGATCCTTTCCCTGACCTCTCTCCTTTTTTACTGCACAAACAGTGGCTAAACAAAATACCAGGGACATATGCATCTCCCAAAAACAAGCTTAGGTCAGGAGGCGGATTAAGAGTACACAGAACTTTCAGGGGAGAATTTTGCAAATCAAAACATTTCTGACTGATCAAGAACTAAAATGATATTATTTCCAAATTCCTGTTTCAGTCATTTCAAAATCAGCATTCTTTACAAGTTATTCAATCTGTTAACTTCCGGGTGTGTGGATGATTGGTTACCACGGTCAAGTAAGTTTGATCATGAAAACAAAGCAGTCAGTTAAGAGCACAAATATAAATAATAAACATTTGCAATACAATAGGCCTTCGCACCGCCTTCGGTGCTCGGGCCTAAAAAACAATTGAAATTTAATTCTGTCAGATGCTGGTAATGCAGCTGAAGGGCATTTCACGTTTCGTTTTGTTTTTTACACTACAACTGACTCAGTCCCTCCAGGAATTTGCAATGTTGCAATCACAACTATGCACACCCTTGTGATTGTATCCAACCCCTGCAACTTTGACTTTACTTCTGTGTTTCTGAATAATGTGCAGATATGTGCAAGAGAAATGTGAAGCATCTTTCATCTAAAATCACCACAAAAGATCACGCAGAACTTTCCCAGTGATCTGCAGGAAAGTGGAGGGAAACCGTTTTGCACCACATTGTGGTGAAACACACATGAAAGTCGTCACTGAAAGAAGGTTATTTTTGAAGCAAAACACGGCCAGAGAATGTCAGGGATACACGAACAAATGACGCAAATCGCCATAATGGAGTCTGCAACATCCACAACTGCTGCAAATACTGAAACTATTTAAAAAGTCTGTTGGTTTTTTTCCCCTTTAAGTGCCAGTTGATTTCATTAAAGAATGATGGCATAACAGAATAAATCAGTCAATTAATATTCATTTATAATATAATACAGTAAATAATATCTTAAATAAACTTTAGGTACTTTTGCATGAAAAAATAAATATAAATAAATAGAATCACAACATCTTCTTTTCAAGTAAGATACCAGAGAAAAAGCGGGTCGATAAATCGGTCGGCCCTTAGTGTACACAGACTACATTTCCATGTGCACGTGCAGCCGATACCGCCAAAAAGCAAAAGAACCAGCTACTTTTGCTCACAATCCAGACATTTAATCAACCTTTGCAGATGCATTCTTTCTAATCGTTCTGGCTTTAACCAATTTAAACTCAGACTTACTTCATTTCAGGAAGTTTAAGTTTCAATTACACTTGAAAATCAGCATCCTTTTCCTGCTCTGTGATGCAAAACAACCAAACAAATTTCCTTCTGATATAACCTGTGGCCTCACGCTGTAAAAAGTAAGTCATCTCAGCGACTGCCTGTTTTTTTGTTCATAACAGAATGTGACTCTGTGACCTCCAGACCATCAATCAGGGTGAGCTTCTCTCATGTTAAGCAGTTGAGACCACACCAAAGGCAACAAGATGAAGCAGAAGGTAGGGAAGTGAGACTGTCCGGCTTTTTGAACTCACAGTTCACAAAAGGTCAAGGTCTGACATAAGACCAGAGTAAATGACCTCACATGTGGCTCCAAAACAAGTTAATATGTGAAACCTTCTTTACCCAGCATGCAATCACAGGACAAACATGACTGAAAATCAACATTATATGAGGATCTCTCAAAAAGAAAGAAAAAAAAATAAACATAGTTTTTGCCTGGTTAAGAAAAAGATAAGCAGGGCCAATGTAAATAAATGAAGTCTTTGGCTGATCAAGGAGATGGAACACAAATCCATCAATGTGAGCACAAAAACAGATAAAGGGGCCATTGGTACGCGAGGAATCCTTTTATCTGTACGATTGGTTTCCGGTGCTTCTGAAAACAGAAGCTCTATTTCTCAAACGTCACTCACTCTGTCTTTGTCGTCGGCCACGTCACAAAGCACGTCATCCAAGTCGAGGATTCCTCCGTCGCCGTGCTCTAATCGGTGCACTTGCAGCCAATAACTAGCATCCTGCAAGATAAGAAGACAAGAAAGAGACATGTAACTCGCAGCATTTTAGAAAACTGTGCAGCGCATAAGAGTCATTAAGCTATTTATCTATAAAAGCTTGAAAGGAAAAAAAGTGAGAACATAAAAAAGAAGCAGTGTGCAGAATGTAGAAGGACAAAAAGATTAAATCCGACATGTGCCCAGGTTAAAAATGTTGAACGAGACTTCGCTGTCATTCATCTCTGTTTGATGTTTAAGACGACATTTGCAATCATCAAGGCCTGAGGGGGATCCCACCCACCGTTACGGTTCAATCAAGCACAATTTTTCTTGTCAAATGTTCAGACATGAAAAACTCGTACAAAGGTCACAATAAACTGGCAGAAGCGGAAATTGGAACATGAAATAATTTAAACCAAAAAAAGGACTATACAGGCACCACAAAGCACGAATTAGGATTAAATGACAAAGATTAAAAAAAAAGTTGTTGGGTTCTTTTCGTCAGCCATCAACATGAATTACAACGAACTGTAAAACATTTTCCAAATTCCATGACATGCAAGAACTACAGACCCTGCTGCAAGTCTGCAGACAGACTGACTGCCATGGACACTAATGCAACTGCAATGTGTGCAAGTGTAAGTATCATTTGACAAAGTTATGTGTAATGATATGACTATTTGGCTTTAAGCCACACACACAACAGCCTAGTTGCATCCTCATTATCCACATCTACTTACAAAAGACACATCATGCAGGAGCCAACAATAACATTTGTTTTGTTGAACTTGCAAACTAATCCTAGAAAAATAAATCTGAGAGAGATTTGCATGGGCAAAGAAAGAAATGCAGCAAGAAAGAAAGAAGGCAGAAAATGGATATCAGGGGAGCAGTGGCAGCATGATTCATTCGATTTCTAGTCCTTAGAGATTAAGGGAATGCAACTGAAATTTCCTCCTTTTTTTTCTTCTCAGGACTGAAAGAGTGATCATAGCTCATGTTTCTTTTTATTAACAGGTTTAACAAGGGTCTTATATGGAGGTTGTCCAACTGACAGGATCACCAGACCGCATGATGGATCCTTTTAAACAGTCTGGATGCTGACTGGCAGCTCACTCCGACTCCATTTCTCTCAAAGTCATGCTCATCGGAAATCATAGCTTCTATTTCGACAGTCTACAGTCTACTGGTTGGCTTCTCAGAGAAATAGCTGGAAAACAACCTTCATCCACTTGATATTTCTGCTGTAGATAGGACATTTAGACTGGAAAAACTTAATCAAGGCTGCATCGGCCAACCTACCCAGACTGTTGACACGTATCAGGCATGACTCTGGTAAAGCTACACAAACTTTATGATGCTAGTTATCAGCATTTATGTTCAAATGTTCTGAATACCAAAAAAAGAGGTAGACTACACCTCTACAGTATTAGTGTTCAAATGTATAATACCAAAAGATACACATTTATGTTTGCAATGCCTCAAAAACAAACAACTGTTCAGTAAAGTCTGCAAACAGCCCACCCTGATCTACAGGAGGAGAACAAGATTCGATACTGAAATTATGAAAAGAGCAGAAAAGATGATGAAAAGAAAAGGTCCCGGTGGTTTTCTCTCTCTCTAGTTTCCCTCTGCTACGACGTCGACTGTCAGCCTGCCGTGGCAGATGTCATGTTTTGTGACAGCCTGCATCATTTCGTGTGCAGACAGACCTCAGAGTTCAAAGTTAAAATGTACCCTTGTATACAGATCTCTCAACACAAGGCATCTTAAAGGAGGGGAATGGTAATAATAATGCATATAATTGGCTGCATCCAGCACCACAGCCTTGTATAAAAAAAAAAAAAAAAAAACGTGTCTATAAAGCTCAGAAAATTCGACAGTTTTCAAAGTTTATAATTAATTTGTTTGTTGTTTACTTATTTCACAAGTAACTATCTACTCAAATAAGAAAAGGACGGGAACAGTTTTAGCTTTTCACGGGGGAAATCGGGGCATCCAATCCAGTTTAGCCTGAACTCAAAAACCCACAACCAACTCATTTATAGTTCAAGACTAACTCTAAGCTGAACATTAAAATGTTTTGGATGCCTCAGTTTCCAGCTTTGAATGAGAAACCATGTCGTGTTTTCAACCATTTAATGAGAAATTGGAATAAAATGACACAAGTGTAAATTTGAGGATGAAATGCATCTGTGTGAACGTATGTGTGCTATATGAACTCCCTGCGGTTTCTGAGGACACACACACCACATCAAAGAGTGTGTAAATGTGTGTCTACGTTAGCGTTTCATTCTGCAGAGGCAAGTTCATCTGGTAAAAATAGCTCGCAGCAATTGCCCCATGACAAACTGAAGACAGGGCAACAAGTCACATAGGGAACAAGTTGAAAGTCTGGATGAAACCGAATGCAGGTATCCACCTTATATTAATCCCTCATTTGAAAAACAAAAGAACCATCTTAACTCCACGTCCACTTTCTCACTCTCTCCCATTCCCCTTGGATCTAATCGAGATTCCCATGACACTAATCTGGAGGGCCCTCGTCTAAAAGATTGCGTAACGACGGAGGACAGATCTGGAGCTGGATCAGAGAAGCCATCGCCTGCCATTGCCCTCATCTGCCCAACAGCAGACCTGGAAGGAGGCCAAGGCCAACACTGCCTGTGGGGAAAGCCCAGCACTACAATTTCCACAGACAAGCAGGCCTGGGGTGCTCACTGCTCTGCAACAGCTCCATAAAAAGGAAACGCAAGCCAGAAGCCCCAATTAACAGAGTGCCATGTGTTATTATACAATAATGGATGGGGTTATTGGATGTACATTAAGTAAGTGAGGTGTTTTGAAGTCAAACTTCACTAGTAAGAGAAAAAAGGGGCCAGGAGAAGAGAAGTAAAGATTGTATGAATTGGTCATAAAAAAAATGCCATAAAGGGGCAGAGGAATCGACAAAATTAAATAAATCACTGTATTTTCCACAATCATGCAGGACTAAAGCTATTTGATGATATTAAACACGTTTACTACTGATTTGAAGAGGAATTGCTGCAGTAGATTGGCCAAGAATAGCCAAATGCATCATCCTCGAAAAAAAATCATGTCCACAGTGTGTTGATCCCAGCCCTGAATCCATCTTTCTTCACACTACTCAGCAGAACCATGTCTTTGGGTGTGTCTCATTTGAGGGTCTGCGCACTACGAAGTGCGGATTCGGAGGGTGCATACGTCACAGCGGCGCGCGAAG
>JAOXYM010000008.1:25773343-25784425 GCA_028567055.1 Leptatherina wallacei
GTTTTTATGAGTAAATAACACACTAACATGGTTAAAAGCTCATAAAAGTCCATTTTTCATGATATAGCTCCTTTAAGTATAGAGGTGTACTGGCTATCAAGTACAGCCATTCCCAAACCAAGGAGTTGCCAGATCATTGTAAAAGTAAATAAATAAAAAAAATTGCTCACATTTATCAAATAAACTTGATATTTTTATTTAGGTTGTAAAATTAACGTGTAAATGCAAAGAGATGAATCTGTGGAATGAAATAATCCCTGCACTGTAATATAAATTCTAGAAAAATTAATGAATAAAACAATAAAACAAAGCATACTAACAAATGAAGAAAAAAGTCCCATAATAGGCCAGAACTCAAGAATTCATTTTAAATCAAAGCAGCATGTTGCCCTGCACAACAAAAACAAGCTAAAAGTGTTGTGGCAACGCAGATTCTGATCCATTCTGACATCTTTCACATCCTTTGATACATCTACGAACGCCAGCACCAGGCTCGTGCACACAGTCCAAACACAACAATGTCTCTGGAAGACCTGAATTCAACAATCCAGTCTGAAGAAAGCAACGATGAAGTAGAGTGGGACGTGAGTGAAGATGAAGAGATGCCGACTTTAAATGACCTCATCTTCCTGTTCAACAATCTAAAGATATTTGATAACATCTACAAGAACAACACAATTATAGATATGGAGGTAGGACAGACAGTTTCTCTATTTGATTGTGTATTCAGAGCATGTACTGCAATACGTAACAGGTTCCCATTTTCCAAGAGGACTCTCTTTATTTACCTACAGCAAATGGAGGATAGCGAATGGGAGTCCAATTCTGATTCCGACAGCATCCTATCAGAGCTGGCTCTCCTCCAGGACTATGTTCAAAGTGTTTTTGAAGACGCAATTTCCCCCGAGGCCTCCGTGTCATGGTCGTCCATATGTTCCTCTAGTTCATCTGATCACTCAGATGGTGTAAATGCTGCAGATGGAGAGATGGGCAACATGGACAGAGCGGACACCTTACCGGGGGAAGTTGAAGAGAGTGAGCAGTGATGCTGTCAGGAACTGTTCAATAAACAAGTGCCCACTTACTTGAATGTAAAATATGATTATTTTCATAAGAATGGTTAAAAGTATAAGACTTCCATGTTGTATTTGATCGTTAGGGTCTTTTGTCCTTAATGATTTGCTGCTAAAAAACAGGCTCCTGCGGCTAAACGAAAGATTAGATTAACATGATTCTAATGATTAAATTACAGTCTCAGAATTTAATTTGTTATAGAATGGCTCCATTCAATCTGTAATCAGCCCTAAAAATCCTGATTGAAGCAGTTGTCCGGTTTTATAGAAGATGTACGTAAAAAACACTAACAATACAAAGTATTTAAGGTTCTGGTTTTAGCTACTAAACTAAGCCATGGTATAAATTTTATTCTGATTAAGGGTTAAGGTTGTGTTTGCATGCAGCTCGTGTTTAAATCAAACAAAATCACTTTCACATGTGCAGAAATGTCTCAACTTTCTGGAAACAGTAGTTGAAAAAGAATCAAGGATTTCCAATGTAAACATATTTATTTCCATTTTACTCATTTAAGTTTCTCCCACTGACTAATTTGAAGCTTTTCTAAAATCTTAAGCAACGTCTTTGTATCACATGGATAGAGAGATACTATTTTATTTTCATACTGAACAGTTCGGTTTTAGCCCCACCATGTCTTCCACCAGCCGTCATGTACAGTGCAGGATTACGTTATGTGGCTGGCGTGGTAACAGGCATGCTGGTTGGCATCGTGATTGGTGTGATTAAAAAATCTGCATAATCCAAACATCCTGAATGGAGGAAAAAAAAAAAACATCCTGAATGAGTGTGATTGGATCAGAATCTCCTCATTGGTATGTTTATATTAAGCATTTTTATTCCATTAAGGCTCTTATTCTGAATGCTAACATGGCTAATGAGAATCTAAAGTAATACCTATAAATTGGACTATTGAGGATTAAATTATGGAATGTTTAAATTAGATTACAAGTGGACTACAATGAACTGGATTGAATTGGACTGTATCTGTTGAGTTGACTTTGTTGTGAACTGAGGCTGAACTGAATTAAAATGAACAGTCTCGAGCAAGATATCTTTAGAACTTAGTTATAATAACCAAGGTAGTACAGTCTGACTTCATCAAAATTACCCACACCACCTTTGGAAAACTGTATTTTCCACATCAAAATTAAAATAAGACATTTTGGTTGCTAGAATGAAGCAAATGTGTGTTTATGTCTGTCGTAAATTATTGGATAGTGAATGATTGAAGTGGCATACCGATGAAGACTGGTGTATTATTACATGTCTATGCTATACTATTAATCACATTCACCAACACCAACAGACTCATACTGCACTTTTTTTCCTAAGTCTATACAGAGTCCAGTGTTTTTTCTCCAACACATACATTTCCATACCAGCAGACACATTGGAGGCAACGTATGTGTGTGCGCTTTACCCAGGGACACTTTGACATGAGGTCTTGGAAGCCAGTGATCATAATCCCATTGTTCAAAGCAGCAGCCACAATAAATAATGGCCTTACCCTTTATTTGAGGGAATAAGGTAGTTAGAGCTTTTACGGGGTCAGGTAGGGTCTTTATCAGTAGAAACCAAGTGACCCGTGAATACCTCTAACTTTATTTAATCTCACCATCCCCACTACCATCTGCTGCTATTCAGCAAATGTTCAGAGTACTGACATAATACATTGCTGTCAGAACATAAATTAACTCCTGTTGAATTTTCGGATGTTGGGACATTTTTAAATCTACCTGTCAAGTAAGTACAATGATGTGAGCACAAATTTCTGAGAAACCCCAGATTAAGTGCATCCACATATTTCTTAATGGAGCTGAAAACTGACAGTTCGTACATGGTCAAGCTTTTAGCGATCATAACTTTTGGCTCCAACTGCATTAAAAAGTTCACCACTTCCCGATCCCTTCATGTCTTCACAGTGCATGTCTTCATGTTCTCTCGAACCAAGTCTCGTTTGACGCAACGCAAAACAATGTGTTGTGTCGCAACTTGTATGTGTCTGCTGTTGTTGGCAGAGGTTTTGTTTTTCTTATCATCTGCGAGCATCGGCTTGAATGAGATGTACTGCAGGTAAAATGCCACAGGTGATATCTGGAAAGATTGGCGCTCATGGATCCGTCAACTCAGGTTTATTCCATTTCATTTTGCTCTTCATCTTCCAACAGATCTATGCCATGTCTGACTGACCCAGTATGTTGTCCTCTTTGTACTTATTAAACTTTAACAGCATGTCCTTAATCTTTATATATATATATATATATATATATATATCATTTGTATATCCACAACTACCCTGCGATGCAGCATCAATGCAGCTTTTAAACACATCATTTCTTGCACTCATTCTAATTTGCAAGTTGAGCGTTACAGTTTTCTATCCTCCCAAGTGACTTCCATTGCTAAAAAATGCATTTTGCTGCAGCCTCTTCTCCTCCCTCTTAATTTAAGAAGATGGGAGAGAGGAGAGACTAATGCATCACAGAAGATGAGAGGGAATAATTAAGTGGTTGTAGATTTAAGATTTAAAGCGGACCAGATGGAAACAGGGATGGAATCACTTAAAGGCAATGAGATGTTGGAAGTTCTTAAAATCTAAACAACGTGACACTTATCTAGTGGCGAGTTGAAAAACTCAACTTAATACAATCTGTGTCAAGGCATGCATTATCCTCGCAGCAGGCAACACTAATGAGCTATGGATTAAGAACACACAGTAGGCTTATTGGCATCCAAGTGTGTGATACTGAGTGGCGTCTTCACCCGTGCACAAGCGTGAAGAACTCAGAACTCAGATGTGCATGGCAATCTGCAACAGGCAGAAACTTTTTCCTGCAACATCGCAGGTAGTTTGCTAAAGTTTAGCTTTACAGTTAACAAGACGCATGTCTCGGTTAAGCCTCGCACAGTTAGGAATTACTCTGAGTGTTATTTGAGATAAATGTGATCGTGACTGTATAAATCATATTAATTGTCCTTGTTCACATGTGTGAAAACAGCTTGGAGTAACTAAGAGAAACGTCACTGTTTTATACAGTTTAGGCTCTTTTGATAAAATGATCTTGTTTCACATTTGTCTTCACTGTGGACACGGCGTATCTGCCAAGTGCAATATTTTTTAGAAGCCTAAAAAGGGTAAACTCGCTTATTATGGATCACTCATGTTCTTATAGTTGCTTCCATTGAGAATTATTTTTGATAAAAGTTATGTGAGAAATGTAATTATTGTTTAGTCTAGAACAGGGTTCCCCAAATCCAGTCCTCAAGAGCTACTATCCTTAAACTTTTAAACACATCCCTTCAACACAACAGAATCAATTGGCGGAATTCCCTCATTCACATCTGCAGAGGTCTGATAATTCAGGTGTGTCGGAGAAGGGACGCATCTAAACGTTGCAGGATAATAGCTCTCAAGGACTGGACTCGGGCACCCCTGGTCTAATATATTACAGTTAAAGACGAGAAGAAAACTACAAACATAAGTACTTCACTTGCCCTTTTATTACTTTTGTTCTGATTATTTTTCTATAAATGTATTTGTAAAAGGCATAAAAGAACAAGTATACGCCTTTCAAAGAGCAACTTGAGCATGCTCAGTGCAACTGCAAAAAAAGCAACAAACTAAATAATAAACAACTAGCTTATAAGTGTAGAAAGTAGATCATTCATGCTTCCCCTTTAGTGAAAAGTTGCGATAAAAAGTTTCAGTGATTTTGTGTTTTTCTTCTTTGCAAAAGCACCATAAATTTACAAAAACATTATTTATTATCTTCCAACATTCTTGATTGTTATACACATGGTAGGAGAGTTTTTCACCAATCAGCAGAGTAATGTTGAAGCTGCATATCTGGATGGTAAGGACTGTCATGGTGATTTTCTTCATCTGTTTTCTAACGGTGTTTCGCATGAGAAAAAAAAGTTGTCAGTTAAACAACTTTTGTTTGTTTTGCACCACAATGATTCACGTGCAAAACCGTTTACCTCCACTTTCATGCAGAACTCTGGGAAAGTAATTTTAGGCTCTAGGTCTTTTATTAGACAGTTGGTTGATGGGGAAGTAGGTCAGAGAGAGATTTTGTCTTTATCTTATTTAACCTTTATTTAACCAGGAAAAACCAATTAACCCTATAAAGCCAAATGTATCATATTTGATTCCTAGTTTCTGAGACATTTTGCATCACTTTATGGTAAAAACATTGCTAAAACCCTGTACTATGCAATATGATATGTGTCTTCTACAACCGGATGGATACCAGGAAGCAGGAGACTACACCATAATCATTTTTACATATCATATGGTAATGAATGGTAGATATACAAAAGAAAATATTTTTTTTCCCACAATATGTTAAAAAGGGCCAAATAAAGACTTCAGATTTTAAAAATGTGACTTTTCTCCCCGTTTTTTCTTGGGTTGGGCTTTAGAGGGTTAAGAACACACATGCAGCAACAGCCCGTTAATAATCAGTAAACAACTTTGACTGCGTTAAAGTTGCGGTATAAAATTGTAAAGATGTGCAGAATTCATGAGGATTGGCAGAATTTCCGTTAATCGTTGCAATCGCAAGTTTGTGAATTCCTGGAGAGACTTGCTAGTAGCTAGTAATGAGTGCTACAATCATAGCATGACGAAAACATCTTCATTGTTGGATATGCAAAAGCTGCTCAAAGTGAAACAAGAGGACAGGACCAGCAGCATGTTTTCACCAGTGTGCTCATATTGCTAGTTAATTCTATATTTAAAAAAATTATAATATTGCAGCACGTGTTTCTTTTTCCTGGTATGATTCCTTCTAAGATGTTGACATTTTTCTGTAAACAAACACGTGTAAAAGGCAACAGGGAGCATGTCCCTGTAAGAATGTTGACAAAGACGTGACACCTTTTCTGAGCCACTGATATTTGGGTTAATGTCAGCAGATCAATGACTCAAGTCCCAGGTTGTGTTCCTCTTTCACAACTGCAAATATCAATGTCAGAAAATAGAACAATAAAATTTTAAAAGTGCTCTTTTTCCTGGAAAATACTGCACCCCCCCATTTTCATCTAGCAGACAAGTATCTCTGTGTTGTATTCATGAAAACTGATAAATCCCCGTTTGAATGTCTGATGTTTAAATGTGCACACATGGCAAGGCCGAATCTTACACGTGACCTACACTGCAGAGTCACAGCAAGGTTGAGGGAAGAAACAAAAGACCCTTTCATTGGAGGTATAATGACACCGCTGAGAAGAGATTGAAAATTGAAAAATAGCATTTAAGTTGTGTGTGGTGTGCTAAACCACTGATAGACATCTGTAGCAAGAGATTCATCAAGAGACAAGAAACCCCAACGGCTCTGCAGGTATGTTTATGAAACCATGTGAGTCTGTGACTGTGGTAAGACTCTAGCTATGATCTGATCCGAGTGTTCGCACTTTGTTTTTGCGAAAGACCAGATCAGGTTGTAGCGACAACAATGCAGGACTCACTAACACTTGGGAGTTACAACATTAGGTACCTTACAGCTTCATGTGCACATAAGACTTTCTGCAAAGAACCAACAGAAAATTTATTTCTGCATCTGTTCACAAACTGTTGCTCTCCCATATGGCTGCCATATCGCCCAACTAAAAGCAGAAGCATCCTTTCAGATTTCATATGCTGACTGTATGTTAAGTAGAGCAACATGTCAAAGAAGATTCACTACCAAAAGACTCATTTGGTACAGACAGTGGGAGATTTTTATCAGCAATCAGTTTTCCATCTAAACCACGTGAAATTTAAAATGTTGAGTTTCTGATATAATATGAAGAAATGCCCCTCAAACTCACTTATCATCGTCTGATCATTTCAAGGCCTCACTCACAGCTCCACTGATATTACTCTTGAGCACATGTTGACACTGGCTTTTCCTTCATGATTGTTTGGAGGTCCCACAGACTAATAAAAATCCGTGTTTTTCCATTTCTTCTTTTATTTCTGACTTTATTAAAAATGAGAGAAGTGGGAAAAGTACTGCAGTGATGGCATTTTACCACAAACTGGGACTTCACACTTGAAGTGGCAAAAATTCTGACATTAAGACGTCCTATCCAAATCAGACATATGTTTCAGTTAATCATAACATACATCTAGCAGCGAGCAAAAATACAAATGAGGATTATTTAGATGTGTGAGCTATACAAACAGGCTGCACCAACAACATATTGTGTATAAAAAATAAAGTGAATATAAGGAGGTTTTACTTCTGGGATCTCTAGCTGACAAACATGTTTTTCATATTCGGTTTAGGTAGGTTTATGAATTGGTGAACAGTCATTTAATTGTAAGAAATCTTAAATTGTAAGTTTCTAATGGAGTACAAATATAAGAAACACATAAATAAAAAAATATTTAAAAAAACCAACAACCAGAAAGATGACAGCCCACTTACTGACTTAGCAAAACACTGAGAATATCTATTCATGACTTTCTGCTCCGACTCCACTAGTTATTCATTTACATGCATGTTTGTCTTATATGTATGTATGTATTAACGTATGCTACAGCATAATTTCAGTTAAATCTCGTCTATTTGCAATATTCTACAGTCTTCTTTAAAAAAAGAAATCTCTTGAAACGACCAAAAAGTCCTGTTTGGAACAAAAATAGAGGTCCAGAGCAACCTCTGGCAGGTAAAGCTTACATATAAGTTTACCACGTCAGTGATTTGTAGTTGAATAATGACCATGTCTGCAGACTATATGATGAAAAAATTCACATCACATGCGAGTCAGTTTTTAGGCTTTTTCTCAGCACCAATATATTTGAACAAACTGAAAATGAAGCATTTAAATAAAAAAGAAAATTGGAAAAGAAAACATGCGATTGTTAAGTGAATCGGGTTTTTTTCTTACACCCCAAACCAATATGAAATAAAATTTAAAAAAAAGCCTAAATATTATGTGTTGGGGTTAGTCTAAGGAATGAAATGCATGCATTTATTTTCAAGGGGAAAATTCAGGATTGAATTGGTTAAGAAAAATTACAAAGACAAGACTGAAGGAAGCGTATGTTGATACTGTAGGTGGGCTGAGCACCCAGGTAGCAACTGTTGGATAGCTGATTCATGAACAACCGAGTCATATGTAACCATCACATGATATTGCGTCCCTGTTCTGCAAACCAATGCCATGCTAGAGCAACATACTGCTGAAAACATTGTGAAGGTGCTTTCCATTGCCCCTGAACCCGGGGACTAAAGTGAAAAGTAACAGCATGTGTACATGACAATGCTCACAGCATGATGTTCGCCAACATCGAACACCTGCTGCAGGCAGGGTGCAGGCAGGGGGTAGGGTGGCTGGTTATGTAGCGAATGGTCAAACAATTTTCTGCAATTTCATTTTGTATTTTTGCTTTAAAAGCCCATCCCTAGTTTATAATTGTAAAAAGCAGAAAATATCTTTGAGGTAAAAAGTGAAAGATCTTGTGGTGCTCTTTAGAAGAATATCAGTACGAGGTTCTGACTCACAGATAAAAGGTTGAGCTAGTGAAACATGCACCATCTCATGTTAGCGTAGCAACATCAATCCTGTTCACTTCAAGCTCCAAATATCCCTGGCCCCTGTACGTGCCAAGAGGAATTCAAGGGCCTGTAGAGCTGCCAGGCTCATAGCTTGCCATGTACCCTTCAACATAATTAACAATCCTGCTGTGGTACCACTTATAAACACGCAGCTGGGAAGGAGGAGGGATGAGCCTTCAATCAAGGTGACGAGGCACAAAAAAAACATGGCAAGAGAAGAGCGGCGTTAGAAAACACAAGCTTCCCCTCTCCTAAGTTTCTTCATTTATTCATGAGTTTTCGTGCCTCACCAGCTTTAATATATAATCTGAAAGAATTCCTAAAATTCAACAGAATAATGAAAGTATAAAACCACCAGGTTAAGCAAACTCACTCCCTTCATACTGCGTGTGCCCCTCAAGCCTCAACACTATCAATCAGTCTTGTGTGCCTCCATTCAACTATTCAGCTCCACCTTAATGTCTCTGGCCATCCCTCAGAGAAACCGAGAGTAAAAGAGAACAGAGGACCGAGACAGAAACCAGAGAGAAACGGCAGCAAAAGCAAACACCCTAATGGCAGCAGAGTAACAGAGGAACAATGTCTCCATTCAAAGGAAACACTTTTATCTGATCAGAACAGCCAACCGCTTGACAGTTTAAAATATTACGCTCTAAAAATAGTCAAAATTACACCATTTAGGAGAGGACGTTTAAAACCAGGTAGGTAGGATTAATCAGCGGACGTTTTTCAGGCACATTAAACTTTAAAAACACCAAACAAGAGCTTTATTATTTCCAGCGTGAGAGAACCAGTTTGAATATAGCGGTGGGACTGGTAGGGGTCATGTCACGTGAATAATTTAATTCCCGAACAGAATCGAACCAAACGGAGACTCGTGCAATGTCACGCGCGGTGCAGAGGGAGCGAAGCCTGTAGCCTGATTAAGGTGATGAATAATGAAGAGTCGCACAGACAGCAGCTTCATGTTTTTAAACTTCCGTCCTGTGCTGTGAAACCCAGAGCAGATCCAGAGGAAGGAGGAGTAGATGGAGAGAGATAGAAAGGATGGATGAGGTGGTCTGCAGGGATGAAAAAAAGAGGGGGAAAAAGTAAAACTGAAGTTTACAGGAGAAAGAAAACTGCAGCCTCAGGAATATTTCCCTGTCTCCAATAAACAAAACTCTGAGTCATCCTGGTGAATATTTAATTCCCCCAGAACGTAACTCAAACACTAAATTTAGGGCCTTGCATACAGATTTCCACCATTTCAGTTTTGATTAAAGTTTTATCTCTGTACAATATTAAAACATGAATGAACTATAAAAATACGTTTACATTTTGTCCAAAACTGCATCAGGTTCCAGATTTTCCTCTCTGTCCAAAAGCCTCGAGAACTTTATTTTTTAGATTTCCAGTGACAGATATCTTTACTTACAACATTCAAATGAAAAGAAATGATGGCATATAGAGTTTCTGCATCGGATCATTAACATTGTTCCTCTTTATAACATGTCATAAAATATCCAAGTGCACTAAATAATAGGAAACTCTGGATCAAGACTTTTGCCCACAATATTGATTGAATCTCCTTTTAGAGTCTCAATCTGATACTTGCATTTTCTCTCCGCATACTGTTGTAAAGTTCACAAAATAAGAACATTAATGTTAATAAAAACTTTTTTGTATAGCTCAGGTAGCTTTCTTAGATATGTAGAGTCAAAAATATCTCAAAAGGTGACAAAAATGCATATTGAGTCACTCTCTACCACAGTTTCTCTTCTTTCTGAAATGTCCTCTGCTGCATGTTATGCATGGAGCTAATATAATTCTACACTGTAGAAATGCTGTCAAGATCTATAATAGCTGACATCCAAGTCAATGTGTACTCAATGACCACAATTACTGATCAGTCAAACAAGTAAATAAGCCTTGATTTACTCCTTGAGATGGGATCATCTCTAATGGGAATGTGTGTTATTTTGCTAATCATTTCTAGTCCTACAAAAAGCAAATGCACCAGTGCCTCATTGTTTGTACCAGTAAAATACTCTTCTTATATCTAAAGCAGGACTAATTGTTATTGAAAAGTAGGTACACCTACTAAAGCAGTGCAATCAAATTTATTCTCATTTCTGTTCCAAATTGTTCTATTCTTACCAGAGACAGGAGACAATTGTCACATCCTGCCAAGGACGAAGTCTACGGTGCTCGCATTTAAACTATAATGTGAACCACCACGCTAAAAAAATTTGATCTCAGCAAATAAATCTGAATCGAGCATTTAGACCTGCGGTGTGAACGTAACCTGTCATTTTAAGAGACTGCACATGATATGATGTGGTTGGGCTGTTGATTTGTAAGATTCATGTACTTTTCTAAGAGCTTGATCTTCCGCATAGACCAGGGATCCTCAATCCTGGTCCTCGAGGGCCGGTGTCCTGCAGGTTTTCATAGTGTCCCTGCTGCAACACACCTG
>JAOXYM010000008.1:25798764-25810395 GCA_028567055.1 Leptatherina wallacei
TTTTTTTCTGTGCTCCTAAATTTTTTCATTTGGGAGCACTTGTGCTCCTAGTGAAAAAGCCAAGCGTACAGCCCTGTAGCCTATCTTAGAAATGTAGCTGCAAAAATTAGCAATATTTATTCTAAAAGCAGCAGTTTTGAGATCATCTCATCCCCCTTTCCAAAAAAAACTCTTCTGAAAATACAGAGTGGGAGTAAATCAACACAGAACATGATGAATAAAAGCAATAATTCATGTACCGTAAGTTTATAGGAGAACCGGCTGGACTTAGACACAAACCATCCGAATTTTTGGCAGCAGAGAGACTTTTTCCACTCTTAGGGTCTGGATGGTGAAGATAGAGGTATTTGCGGAGCCTCTTTATCCATGCCAGGCTTTCACAAAGTCTCCCTGGACTGGATGAGCTTTGACTCAGTTTCAAACTAAGGAAACAGCATCTTCGTGGAACATGAACCGATGATAGCGACGTAAAAAGAGCCGAGCAACTATCCAGCCTGCTGAAGCTTGACACTTTGAAACGGTTTTTATTAAGTTAAACTGACACACTCAAGTTTAGCGGGCACAGCGATGATCAAAGATATTCAGAAATCATCTGCGAGCTGATAATTGGGTCAGTTTGTTGGAGGCATAGCAACAACCAGGCGTCAGCGATGATCGTACCTCCAGGGTTTTCCTGTTGTGACACAGCAGGAAGAGCTTCTGCAGCAAACACATAAATGTGAACAAGTAGAGCGTGTGACTTTGAAGCTGAGGTCACTTTAAACGCACATCAACAACGAGGAGCTTGTAAGATTTATGATGAGAACCCCTCTGGAGCACATGTTCATCAGCAGGTAAAAACCTCTGCTTGCATGCAAGAAGGCATACCTAATCATCTTTTATTAATCTTAACAACAAAATGTACTTTAATTAGATAATCCTAAAAATGTTCCCCACAATTGTTAGAAAAATACAATTTTAGCACTCCTTTAAAAAAACTGTTGGTGATTTAAGTTAGAAGAAACTTTTATGGTTTGAACAATGCAGCGTTAAACCAAAAATCCACTTAACTTCCACCCTGAGACTGCTTTGCAGAAGTTTAACGTCGCGTTACTTCCATCATTACAGTGTTTGTTTAAAACCATGACAAGAGTCATCACAGAAAATAAACTACTCTGCCGTTTACAGCTGCAAGCCTTTTCGGCATGCCAATCCCAAAAGGACTATTTTGGGATTTTTACAGGTTCAAGGTCTGATGCTGGATTAATCTTTTTGGGCTCTGGATATTTGCTGTGGATTAAACATGATGCCACGGGGGTAGTGGGGTGGGGTGGATGTAATGAGGTAGTCAGAACTTATGATGCAGACTTTGTTTAAAAAACGTTTGACACAAGAAACCTTTTCCAAAAGAAGAAATCCCTAAGGTGGTGTTCACTACAAAGAGTGAGAGGGATGCCGAGGATGCAAGGTGAAACAACATGTATTTCCATATTTTAAAGAGATTAACGTGATCTTTTCTTTTGCTTTAGCTGCTTCATTTTGGTCAGGGTCACAGTGGGGCTGGAGTCTGTCCCAGCTGTCACTGAAAAGAGGCACCCATCAGGTTACATTAATATCCAAATCCCAAAATGGAAACCAAATCCATACCCATGAAGGACACACCGCTCGGCTTAGAACTGGAATCAAAAGATGTTCATCTTGCCCAGTTATGACTAACAACTCGGATACAGACAGGTATATGAAATGCATCATGTATCATGTCAGTAGCATTTTTCACCAAGTCAACTAGACCCAAAGCTTAAATACTGCGAAGCAAAAATAAGCTGTGGCGAAACAGCTGCCGAAATAATTAGCATGACACTTAAAAACCCTTCAGGGCACAATCACACCAGGACAGTCTGGGGGACTCTGTTCATTTTTTATTTGGGTGGGGAATTGGGAAACATTTTGCACCTTCCTTTGGTTTGCTTTCACATTGCACTTTACTCAAGTTGATCATACCACCTGTACAATGTCACGCAGTTACAACAACTGCAAGCTGGGGACGATATTCCCTGAAACAATTAATGAACAAAAGGACAGAAGAAGATCCAGCTCATCGATTGGCACTCCAAGTAAACAATGGAGCAAAAATCAAATTACTCAATCTTGAGGTTTCTGTCTTTACGTAAATGTCCAAACCTTATGCAGTTATCACAAGAATGTGACCAGAATGAGCAGCAGGAGAGGCAGCGACCTATCCAGCAAGATGCATACGACACATTCTACATCACTTCCTCACTTTGGTTCACTGGATGGTCCGTCTGCTTTCACTCACTCTGCAAGTGAACTGTACTAAAGTTGACTTGCAAGAGAACCAAGACCCTCAGTTTTCAAGTGGACCAGTTTGCTTCTTTGGGCCGTACTAAAGTGTGTGAATGCACATTATTTCCCACTATTCCAAACTAACCATAATATCAGTGGAAGTGGACCAGGGTTTGTTTAAAGTGGACCAAACTGTCTCAGTGTGAATGTGCCCTATGGCATCGCACTGCAGAACAGGCCAAGCTTGACATAGAAAATCAGAAGAAAGAAGAAAAGAAGCTAAAATTAAAATAAATGGTGTAAAATAAAACGTGAAAATAAAATGATAAAAATACTGAGCATAAGTTTCTGGACCAGTATGTACCATAATGTACCAGTAAGCCCCAACACTGCAAATCAAAGTTACAGCAGATGTTAAAAGGGATCCATTTTTATCTTATAGTACAAACATTGCCAATATGATTTGAACCAAAACAAATAAGTATAAAAATTATTTTGGATCCCACGAATTAAAGCTTAGAAAAAAAATTTGGAATACATTAGCCAAACCTAATTTTAAAAAAAAAAAGAGAGAGAGAGAGAGAAATTAGGCAAGAAAATCTGTGCAGCTCTCCAACCCACCAAGTAAATATCCAAATAGTAGAATATTCAGATGAAGCCCTAATAAACCCTTCTGTGTACTGCTGCTGAAACCTTTCATTGAATTGCCCCTACAGCCCTCCACTGGAGACACATTCATGCTCTTCATCATGTGTGCAACAGAAGACTGAACAAGTTCAGCCAACAGGGTTGAGATTCTGAGCACAATTCAACGCATGGATCAAGGCGGTCTAAATGGAGTGCTTGTTTCAAACAAACGGCCTCCTTTTTTTTAAATGCCAAGCGTGTTGGGTTTGGTGCCCTTATTCACGTGTAAGAGGGCAAACTTGACACACACCCACACAATCTTGTCTGATCATGTCACACGAGACAGAAGTCCCAGGGCAAATCTGAATACTCTCACTAAGCTTTTTATATGAAAAAGGCCTTTAAAAAAAAAAAAAGTTTATCTCAGCTGTTACCACTAAGATAAGCTGAATTTAAGACTTCTGGAATCAATCAGTTTATTATAAACATCCATTGCTTCAAGTTGTGTTCATTTCTCCAGAACAAGAAACCTTTTGCATGCAAAAAACACTGCATGCAAATTTAAACCATTTCATTAAATATTTATGTTGCATGTTGCTGCAACATATTTGCAAATGTTCCAAATATTGTAGGAACATTTGCAAATATGTTGTATTGGGTTCCTCATTGGAACCCTTCATATTGCATACCTTATTTTGGTGTATTTTTCTTTTTCTTCTTCTGCAATGTTACTGTGAATCTGAGAGGTGAATAACTGAGGAAGCTTCAGCAGATACTCAAACAAAACATTACATCTGCCATTACACTCCCAAACATCACCTCCCTGTGCTGGCATCAGGCTCTGCAGTCAGAGCAGGCCCGCAGACTGTCTTTTCACAAAAGCCTCTATCCAGTGATCTTTTGGCAAATATTTGTTTGTTTTGTAATTCCACAGTATCAGCTCATCACTTTCATGTTTACATGCTTTTCATTTCTGTTTTTCCCCTGGATGCCAATTCAATGGGAGCTTTTTTTTCCTTCCCCTTTCACCGCTGCAGCACCACAGCTGTCCTCCCTCTTGTTTTGGTCAAGACTATTTCTGGTTTGACCAAAATTGTGGCTGCTTCCTTCATCGTCACTCCTCCACTGGTGCCGAGTGTCTGAGCAAACCAAAGTTAGACAACAAGCGCTCATCTTTCTTCAGTGAATCCTCTCGCAGTGAAACCATTCTTTTTTTTAATGCTATTCAGTTCGGTTTACATGCTGGATGCATTTCACTGAATCATTTCTCCTTAGATGGCCTAGAGAATGCATGCACTTCCTCAGCACCGAATCTCTGCATACTGATGCCAAAAAAACGGAAAAGGAAAACACCCCCCAAATAACATATCACTAAATCTATGCCATCTGGGCTGAAATGTCTTCCTCCAACAACTTTCCATGCACCACTTCAAAACCATAACTGTATCCTGACTTCATACCTGAAGGCATTGTTGAAGAAAAATCTCGAGCAATGCAACAGTCTTGCCAAAATGCATCACTTAAAAAGCTTCAGGTAAACATTTAGAGATGTCAGAAAAAGAGAGTTTCTGGTGTCAACATTTAAATCTTGGCGCCTGGTATCAGCTCTGTGAGCCACATAAGGCTAAATGGGAACTGGCTGAAGGGAAGTGTTGAAGGTTTGCAGTTGTATCAATGGCTGCTGTACTCCACTGACATAAATGCAGCTCAGCTTGTTGTGGACTAGTTTTCTGCATTTGGGATTTCCAGTCATAATCACAATGTTTTTCTAGTGTGAGATAGCTATACATTTACTGCTATATTCCTATTCACATTACACATCTTAACATAAGCAATATAATGCCTCCATACTTCCCATCTCACTCACATCTACATCTTTGTCAGCTGCTGCACTGAACTAAGCTGCAACCATGCAATTCCTGCTTGGTAAAACTGGCTGCCCCTCGTCACAGAAATCAGTATAAATGTAACTTTGAAACATTTTTCACTATGTGATTTCATGAGAAAGTGTTAGTAAGGTTAACGTTGACCAGTGCCACGGCATGAAATATTTATTCTCTAGGAAACAACCTGGAGAAAAACCATACAGACAATCACAGTTCATCTTGGTAACAAGGTCATAGACCCAACTGCAAACAAAAGCTATACGTCTCTAAAAAGGTTGCTAATATTTACATCCTCAACAGCACAAAAGTGATATAGTTAGTTCAGTAGAAAAAAATCTGTTTCTCTCTACAAAACACTGTTTCCACAAATGGGTCTGGCTCAGAACGGGAAGTTTTGGTACAGATGGATAAGGGAAACCTTGATCTCTTTGCGTTTCCACAGCCAGCCTACCTTTACCTGGTAAGCGGGGTATTTAGATGAGTCAGATACGCGATAGTGTGACATCATAGTAGTGCACTGCCTTTCTTGAATTATAACAAAGAACAACACAACACAAAAGACCAGAATGGAGAACATCCAGCAGTCTGTGTTCTTTCTTCTTGGCATGTGGCTTTAAACAAAAACAAAGAAAGAAATGGACAGTATACTTAAACATGGTGCAGTTCCCAGCTTGTTCTTACTCCCCAAGTCTAGCAGGAAGTGACAATTTTTCCAACCAATCGATGGATTGCAGTACATCAAGCTCCATCCTTCAGGGTTGGATCAGTAAGATTGGGACTTCAGTGAAAGGGTCCCATAAAAGTAGGATGGTTTAGCTATTATATATCATATCAGGTATGAACATCTGTACCATCCCATCCTGAGCTGGACCCCATGGTTTAAACAGGACTTAAAAGAATATCAAGTCCAACATATGTTGTTTCTGTTCACCATTTTCACCAGAGCTACCACAACAACACAAACTCTCCTAATACAATCACCTTCCTATACATTGCATCACAGATATCAGATTGAGATATTGAACACACAATTCTTCATTAGCTTCAACATAATTTGCTTTAATGTTCTAGTTTCTTTTAACATGCCTGATAAATAGAAATCATTAACAAAACAGATGCTTAATGAAGGCAGTACGGATCAGTTATCCCACATAATGCATTTGCAGTGCTGCTCAGTTTATGAGACAAGTTAACATGAAAGAAATGAAAAGTAAACATAAGCCTCTTTCATTGCATTGCGGAATATGTGCGGTCAAGTCCATCCGCTCTTTAACCGGAGTTGTCTTTTCAAACATATCGCTTCCTCGCAGACTTAACGTCGCGGCTACGTTCACACATGGGGAAATGTTCTGGATAAGTCGGTTGTCGAAACAGGGTAGGATGTCTTTGCGTTGAAACTTGTCCGGAACATTTCTTGTGCGTTCAGGCAAAACTACGTGCCACAACATTTCCGCTCTTATGACATGGGGGCTACCCGTTAAATGTCCGCTACAGCTTCGAGGTAAAAGAGCGGAACGTTTGTCTGAAAGCAACCGGTATAAAAGACAAAGTCCGCAACAGTACCGCTTTTCAGAGCATTGTCTGAAAGGGGCTATATATTCGGAAATGTACACATGGCAATGGTATTGAAAAGGAAAGAGCAGGTCTTCTGACAGGTTGAGTTCCCACATGGGGGCAATACATTATATCTAGTATCATCAGCTACTCTGGAGAGCAGTTTTTCCTGTTGAGAAGCAAATAAATCTCACATAATTTCATTTTCAACGACTGAATGACACTGAACGGTGGCCAGCAAATTCATTTTTGCTTCACTCTACTTAAACCAGCAAAAATGCTTCAAATTTTCTGATTTTGATCTCAATAGATATTAATATTACCCTGCTTTGTTTCAGTTTCTCCAACACTGTTGTAGATTCTGACTTTCTGATTAATGCAAGTCCTCTCCAGGGGAGCTGTGAAGGCTACAATCTGACAAGTGCAGACCAGCCATGTCAAAAACACACCCAGGAGAGAAAGAAGGCTTGGAACCGCAGAGGTGGCCATGAATCAGTCTCTTTCATCTTTGTCTGTCATTCAAGCCTGAAAGGCAGATACATGTTCAAACTTGAGCCATCTTAAATCATCTAATTAGACTGCAGAAAAATAGTAGGAGCCCACGGTCTACATCACTCGTTTCCATGAGTTACAAGTGTGTAAAATACTGGGAAACATTTTTAGCCACAACTATTGATTTAGCAACATCCAAAGAATCCAAAATCACGTCTACACCCAAGCTTCACAGAGGGCGGGGGAAAAGCTAGTTAACATCCATGATAAGTGGCTGACTTGGAGGTTTCACAGCAAAGCATCAAAATGAAGGACTCCCTTTTTCTTACAGCTTCAAATAGTCATTCCAAATGTGGGGAAATGATGAATATCAGTGACCTGTTTCAATCATAGAATTACAGTCTATAAGTGCCTCAGACCATGTATGCTACCATCAATAAGGGTGGGCAACCTTGCCAAAAAAATTATATCACCATATTTTTCTATAATATTGCGATAACGATATCACAGACGATATTGATGTCTTTGGCTTGGCATATCCAAAAGTACATTTTGGCTGTTTTATGCAACCGTGTCCTCAATAATGTGCTGTGACACCTTCATTCTTCAGTATAGTCAGCAACTAACTGTAAAATTGCAAACATGTAAAAAGTAATGTTAAGATTAGCACTAGTAGAGACTTGGCTACATTTGCTTTTGCCAGATTGTTTATCTGCGTTTGTCACAGTATCCATGGACATGAGGACATGGAGGTAGTCAAAAGGAAAATTTGCCTTCTTTTCATTTCACTCATGTTCCCAGTGAACGTTTTTTTTTTAAATAGGTAAATGGTCTTAATTCTTCATTTTGCATTGTTATTGTGCATGATGGCTCTTTTTAAGCATAAAATAGAAGATAAAATGGTGTAAGGATTGTGGTGGGCCCACATTAAAATTGACAAGCTGCTATCAAAGATCCAAACTTGTACTAATTGTTTAATGTGTTCTTTGTGGATGTGCAAATTGTAAGATTTTTGTAGTTTAGTAGTTCGTAATTTTGAGATCCCGCTGGAGTAATCAATCGAAATGGGTTTAAAATGACTTGTGGTGTTAGGATTCTGGGTTGGTCAAGTCATCCACATCAGCTGACTCATCAATTTTTCTCATTAGCTACTCTTCTCCAGACAGCAGAGAGACGAAGAATGAAGTTCAAGGCCTTCATGTGTGTGCTCTGCCTAGAGGCCAATAATCATCTGTCAAAAGGCAAGGCTCTCATTGGGCCTGTCCTATATTTAGCAGACAAAAACTCATCAGCCTAAGTACTGAATTCAATTTCAAGGGACATCATTAATCTACATGAATAAATAATTGGAACCGTGGTAATGTAGGCTTTCACTCCTCTGAGCAGCTCTGTGTTTTCTAAATCTATTTTCTAACTTTTTTTTTTTATCTTACTTTAATTTTTCCCCCTAGTTATACCACTAGTTGGTTCCCTGTTTGGCTGCTAGTAATTAACAGCTGACTGAGAACAACAGAGATACATTTTCTAAGATTGGCAAGAAGAATCTCACAGGAACTTCAGAGGTAGGAGGAAGAAACTAATACACCAGTATCTGAAAAAGAGTCTACAAAACAAGATTTTAAGTAAAAGATAGAGGCCATTGTTGCAGAAAAGGAAGTGAATAACAGTTTGATTAGAATATTAAGTCCTGTGACTTCATTTAATGTCCAGCCTGTATCTGGCCGGACAGATGAATACAGTACATCTGAACTGCGCTCCTGTTTGTTCAGCGTCCTGACATTCCTCAGAGACAATCCTCTCCCTGTGCTCAGCACTCCACACACAGCAAGTCCTTGACATTTCAGTCAATGTCTGACTGCTGGATGGACAAGGGCCAGTATTCCCGCTGCAAACAAATGCACATTCATGTTCATTTATCTGATACTCTGATTTAAAGCAAGTCAAACTGAATGGACGGGAGACAGGAGATGGAGCAGACACCTTTTTACAAGACCTCAACAGGGCTGTAGCACACTTAAACTGGGTACATTTTAAATACTCATACAAGTACCTGGAATATCATATTTGTACCCAATAGGGTTTTTTTGCCCTCTACTCTCTTTGTAGACCAACCAAGTCAAAGCTTTTTAGATAAAACATTTCTTTAGTGACAAAACAAGTGAAAAGAAAAAGGAGAGTTTGGAAATAGTTAAATAAATTCATGAATAAGTAGGAATATATAAATAATGTGGCAAAAAAACTAAACCTTTATGGCCATCAGGGGAACAGGTTACTGAAGTCACTGACTATGCTGCACAAATGAATGAGTTTCACCTCTTTTACCATAAATGGTTGCCAACAGTTCACAGTGAAATTGAGGCAAATCAAAACGGTATCAGATGGAGACATTTCCCTCACTCGACAGAAAGACTTTTCCACAGTGCTGACATAGAAATGACCAGATGACGGAGTCCAAAGAGAACATTGTTCCTTTCTACTTTTGGAGACAATGTCTACGCTGTGTATCCTCCATGTTTATTATGGTAGAAAGTTGATGACTACCCGGTTATGCTTGGCAAGCTTAGTCTAACTTATCAGTCGAGTGTTGCTGAGGCTCAAAACCACAAAACTCCTGGGTAAATTCAACGCAAGTTAACTCGAAGAGGGTTTCACAAAAGCACAAAGATGAATACGATGCAGTGTTCTTAACACAAGCGATGCCGCTTTTCCATAAAGAATTATCTCAAATCACTAATATAACTTCAACATTATGCACCGGAGCGTTTCCATTTCGTTCCAGATGTTATATGGTGTCACAGGTTTTAAAAAGTGAAAACAGTTTAACTTTATGGGCAAAATATTGTTGTATAGAGATCCAACTTTTCACGCTAAAGCCAGTAAATTTTCATGAGGTCAAATCTTCACACTCACACTTGTGGTAGGGCCTCCACAATGACGGTATTCTCCTGAAAACACACAAGCTCTCTGAGCCACACACCCTGTCTTTCCACAAACACCCCTCTGTAAGGACTTGGTAAAAAATCTCTTTCATAAATAAACTAGTGATCCAGCTGAAGATTCTGGTTGAAAAAAAAAATGAACAAAGCATAAAAGCAGAGAAGAGCTGATACTAGAGCTTCTTTCTAAGCTACTTGATCCTTCTTCCCTGCAAGTTTACATTTGGCTGCTTCCCCTGTTTATACAAGAAACTCAGCTGAATCATAGGAGAGTTTATGAAAAAAAAAAAGGAGAAAAAAAAGAGTTGACCTCAAAACACCACCCTGTGATGCATCCACTCATCAAAAGAACTTTAAGCATAGGTGATAATTTTTCAAACATGAATCATCCAAAATAGGTTTTCCCGTCATTTCGTACACGTCTGTCTAAACCGGTCGGGGTGTCAATGCTCTACTTCCTGGACCCATGACAGAGGTCAAGTAATCTGCCTCTAAGCTCCCTGCATCATGGCACTGCATGATCTGGACAGATTAACCCGTGCACCAAACCCCCTCCTTCCTTCTCGTCATGGTCAAAAGTTCACTTCGCAAAAAAAAAAAAAGCTTTGCAATTTTACCTCTGATGCTTTTGTTTTGTTTTTTTAAATTACTGCGTCATCTGCAAAACGCTTCTGTATGAATAGTTCGGGATTATGGCACTGCAGACAGCATACGTTCCATCATCTTTTTATATAATGGAATTAAACTGTATGCTGGGGTTGATTTTAGTGAAATCCTGAAGTAATCTGAGCCCAGGTTACGCCTAGTGTCTTTTAATGGCTGCAGAAGATGACTGAAACAAAAATGTGGCCTGGTTTTGTCTTACAAATGTTCAGGGACCTGTTTGCTTCAGTGTCCTATAAATATGCCAGAGCTGGTTTAGTGGTTAGGATTGCTCCTAATGACTAAATTCAAAGTTATTAGGAGCATCAGAAAGAGAGAGGGCAAGATGAGAAAATCCCTGTCCAGTGGGGAAAAGGATTACGTACACATTTCCGTTCTTGAGTCTGTCCTCGGGGTACTTTATTTGCTTGTATGCAGGAAATGGGGGAAAAAGAATATGTTTAGATTGCAAAAAACAAAAAAGGAGAAGGCTTAAAAGAGAAATTCTGCATATTTTCTCACTTCTCGACTGCAGCCCAGTTTTTTTTTTCTGCAGATGATGCTGTGATGTTCTGCTCTGCACCAACACCTAACCTGGCTCTTTTTAATTTCTCTTTAATTCAGAATACAGAATTGTTTTTTTTGTTTTTTTCCTTTTAGACCAAAAAGTGACCCGTCACCAACTCTTTTATGTCTATGCTGGATTATGGAGATGTTATTTACAGCTGCATAAATCTCTGCTCTTCTTCTGTGCTTTAGATACAGGCTACCAAGGAGCACTGGCTTCATCACAAACCTTAAAAACCCTGACATATCATTGTATGCTGTAAGCACCGATATGGGTGTATTTGTATATTCAAAGCAACCCCAACTCCTAACCTGTATGACTAAAAATGCACAGGAAGTAATTGTCTCCACTCCCAAGACTTAATCCTTTTACACGTCCGTAAAGCCAATTCTAAACTGAGATAATGGGATGCACAAACATCTGAATCAGAGGAACTTTTTCCATTTCAAAAATTAAAGAAATCAGTTGTTAACAATTTTGAGAGGTGGGAACTAGGGCAGGGCTGTACAGTGCGAGCGTTTCACTCGCATATGCGCATAAAAATATATCGGTGCGAGTGAAAAAATTAAAAAGGGAGCACGCGTGCGAGAACAGATTTCACCCCTTTCATTCGCATTTTGCTCCTAAAATAAGTTGGGCTTCA
>JAOXYM010000008.1:25810495-25823572 GCA_028567055.1 Leptatherina wallacei
CAGACATGTAACAGAAACTGTGGAAGAGAAGGTGCTATTTAAAAAAAATTCATGGTGCTCCTAATTTTTTTTCTGTGTTCCTAAATTTTTTCATTTGGGAGCACTTGTGCTCCTAGTGAAAAAGCCAAGCGTACAGCCCTGGAACTAGGGATGGGTGTATCGATACTTTGATACCAGCCAGTCAAAGTATCGGAATTTATACTTTTTGGAGTATCGAGATGCCGCTCTGCTGATAAAAAAAAAAAAAACATGCCATTGTTTTCAATTATGAGAGTTTGAGCAATAAAACTGCATACAAAGTCACAGTGTATTCTTTCCATGTCACATGATTATGGCAGCCTTTCAGATGTCACGATGATACAGCTACTGTTAGTGATGAGGTTTTGTTTTGATATTTTACCAGTTTAATGCAGGTTATTGCGCATTATAATTTATTATATTTATCACATTACTATTATGTATTTTATTTTCAATTAAGATTGTGATATTATATAATATATATATGTATTATGTGAGATTATATTAATCTGTAATTTTATAATTTTGTAATTTAACAAATATTTAAACCTTATCCTTCAAGGGGCAAAAAAGTATTATATATCAATAAAAAAAGTGCCATAACCTAATGGTATTGTATTGACATGAAAAATGTAGGTATCGCCCATCCCTAATGGGAACATCAGGCCCCATATGTTTGAGCTGACCACAGCTGCCCAGTGTGACACGATTGGTGATGATACTTGATACTGATTTTTAATTTTGATGTTTGCTGTTGTCTCTGGAAATCATCCTTACAACATTAATAATCTGTATGTATATCATTAATATGTGTGTACTGTTAAGTAATGAGTGCTGACCAAGCTGCTGCCTGGTTTGGCTGAGACAATTTCATAGAAGAGATTTTAAAATCTCAGAAGCTTTATTTTCCTGGATGAATAAAAGGTTGAATTCATCCAGGAAACCTCAGATTATGATGTTGGAACAGTGAAGATGGTTGGTGTTAGAATCTGATAAAACACATAAAACAGACACTTTACCTCAAAGAAACTCATCACAAGCATAAGCTTTCAGGTCTTGAACTGGAATCGAGTCCCAGGATCAAACCTCAAGTCTGAAGCTCTGCAGCAGAAATCATGAAGAACACCCGCCGTGTGAGGCTTCCAAAACATTATAACTCATAGGAAGATGCTCTTACTAACAGAGTTGTTGCTTGCTGTGCATCCATGAGGCTCCAAAGTTCACCATGTGATCAGGTTAATTGTTTGCTTATTTTAAATCAGTGTATTTATGTAATTTATGATCATATGAAAGCATCCAGGGTCACCTACATGAAGGCACAAATAACTTTTGTCTACATAAGAAAAACCAGGAACTTTGTCTGTTTTCTTAAATTTGTTTCATGATTTTGACGTCATTCTTTACTGTCACAGACAGCCAGATAAATTTTCTACCTTTTGTAGCATATCCTGCCACCTCCGACTAAACCACAGCCTTGCCAGTAGAGAAAATCCAACACAGGTTATGCGTGAAAGGGTTCCTATGATAAAACTGCTTCGCCAACAAGGCAAGATAAACTCCTGAAATCTTAATGAACTTCAAAAAAGCAGAGCACCAGTCTTCCCACCGTCTGAGAAGTCTGCATTCAGCAATTCACAACCTCACACTTCACATGCCTCTTAATATCTCTATTGGCCCAAGCAGCTGCTCTAATCTATTAATGACTCCATACCAAGTTCATTCCCCTCCTGGGAAAACCCCCACTGGCAAATGACAAAACTATCCTTATTTCGACTATCCCATCTACATCATGATGTCAAACACTGATAAAGAAGATCGCTCACACATGCAAATTCTTCACAGTGAAGCAATATAACTGAGGTGTATGGGAAAAAAGGGAAGGGGAAAAAAAGGATCTCATCCAAAATGCAAAGCACAGCAAAGAAGCACAGTGGGAAAGATGGATATGTGAGCGTCATCAACTAGAGCAGAAGGTGCAGAATTTCTCATGGCCTGAAGAAAAATAGATGATTGACTTTACGACTGTTGACTGATTACGTTTGCTGTTGTTCAAACCTTTTTTACATAATGTCAGTAATTTTCTTAACTGCTTAAGCAATTTGCAAACATTTAGGAGGTAGAAGAAAACAACAGTAAATAACTGTCTGAAAGCAAAGTAGACTGCAGGAACCTCTGTATTTTAATGTTTTCTTGACTTGCTCATGCAAGAAACCTCATGTGGCTAATTTTCCTCATTTAACTGTGTATTTAATCGACTCCTTCAAGAAATGAAATCCTGCACCAGGTCATTTTAGGGACATTTTTCACAGTAGTTTGGTCAAGGGCAGAATCAGCGGGCCGTGGATCATCGGTGAAGCTTTTAATCCTCCACTGTGCTTGTTTTAGAAGCAGGAACCCCTGGCTGGTACAGCCTGGTAACATGGGGATCAAAGAAACAAACTGTAAAATTTTAGGCCTTACGACTCACATCGGCTACACCTATTCTGCCAAGTTAACCAAGTTAGGTACTTCAGTTAAGTCTTCTGACAATAATTACCATTTGCAGTGTATGCCTTGTTGGCAAGAAGACAAAAGCAGGGGCAAATATGTTTACTGTTGTATAGCCTCATTCCTAGTTTATAAAAAGGACTAAAAAGTGTGCGTTTTCTTTTTTTGCAATCTTCAAATTAAGTCTTACACTGTTCTTCATGTCCTGCAGATAAACCAAAGTGAAAGCAGAACTTTTAACCTTCATAAGAAGGTGGATTTAGCTTGACGTCTTAATGAATACATTGTACACGTCTGTCCTCCCTGTCTGCTGTGCTTCAGCTCTCCCACCAAATGTCTCAGCCAATTTGGATGCCAGCCATGCTAGTCAGGTCTTCCCATGCATGGATGAACCAGTATCAAAAACATATTAAAAACATAAAAGTTTTTATATTAATAAGGAATTAATTTTAGTATAAAAGGGGCAATAACTACATGTTAACATCAGCAAGTGCTAATAGTCAGGGTTCCTTTAAAAACAATGTTGCATAAACAAAGAAATGCAATCATTGTTATGCATGTAGGATTTCTAGCCATGGCTAATTTGCAGTCCTTGTCCCTGGTTTAGTTTTACACACCAACATTTAACAGATAAAAATCAAACAACCACTAACAACATTAGAGTGGAAGTAAAAGAAAGAGCCTGTAAAACGAATACAATACAATTAATGTAAGTGTTGCTGTTAGAGGCTTGGTGCAGAGAAACAGTTTGGCTACATACACAGATGTGTTTATCTTGTTTTCCCTGCACTTACTTAGCCAGAGTTTTCACTGTCTAAATATCATCAGTGTCGTTTATAAAAGCTGTTTAACAACATTTTGAGTTTGTGAACCCTTTGCAACAACATTGAGCATTAAATGCTAAACATTTCATTTAATATTTACCGATATTGCTGCAGTTAAGCGGTAAGATTTATAAACACAGCATGGTGGTATTATAACACTGTGTATAAATGAAGTGACAAACGGTGCCCATTAAGTGGCAGTTGGGAGTGTGGCTCTCTATGGCACGTTAAACAGCATTCACAAACAGTTTATAACACCTGGAAATGAGGAGGAACACGAAGGTTATGAGCTTAATCAACTGCTCCACTTCCCCTGGATTTTTAAACATGGCGGCTGCAACATCACAGCTGGTCTGGTTTGACACCATAACCTCAACCCCACCTCTCAACACACAAGTGTTTCTTTGATCAGGACTAGCAAAGAGCTTTTCAGGGATGGAGTCAGTGCCTTGGCAGTCAAAACAGAAAGAACTGGTTTTAAGCTAGACTTTGGCTCCAAACCAGTGCTAGAATCATTGCGGTGGGAAATCACCTCCATGGCAGGGATTCACACTGACTTCATCTGGTTTTTGCTTGTTCAATCATGAAAATCACACGATAAGAGCCAGCAGAACCCGTCTTCTACTCTTATTTCAATTTTTCCACACATTATTTACCATTTACAGTGGCTGTTCCAGCAACTGTGATAAGTTTAAGATCTCTCATGGCAAAAATATGGACACATCACAAACTGAAACTAAGAGAAAGCACTAGGAAACCCACCCCCAACCCGTCTCCATCACCACCATACTGAGCGCGATATGTCGTCGCACACATGCAGTTACTTTATTCGTTCCAACAAATTGGGGCCAGCTTTACTACCTGGAGCCATTCCTTTGAAGATGTGGCATATATTTCTGGTGGCTAACATTTTTATCTGTCAGAGTAGGACCAGAAAAGCAACTCCCACTCAACACGTACTAGTGTGCATCTCCGGGACCCGTCCCCCATCAAAGGCTGATGCGCACTAATTATAAACAGTCATTTGTGTAATGAGTTGTGTAATATCTTGAGCACACTACAGAGCATAGAAATAACATCAGGACAAGATTAAAATCAGACTGACAGATTTGACTCATCGCTACTCAAATCTGATGATTTCCTGAGCGTGACCCACATAGAAGGTGGTTTTATTAATGAATGTGACCAACAGTCAAAGTCGATGATGCAAACAGCCCTAATAAAGAAGAAAAAAGAAGAAGAAAACGTCTTTAAAAACTGGCACCTTTTGTTTGCAACAGGTCACAATAACATAAAATTCAGTCAATATGAACACAATAACCTCACCACCTCCAGAGAAAACGTCATCCATGTGTAATCCATGCTGGTGTGGATAAGACTACTGAGAAACCTCATGCTCCACAGGAGGCTTTGGAGTTGTAGGAAAACCTTTTCCTTTCTTTTTCTTTTTTTTTTAAAAGGAGGAAAATCTCATGAATCTGCTGACATGCCAACACTCACGTCATTTGAGGGTTTGAGGCATTAAACTACCAGACAGTTTTCCAGACAAGGGTGTCATTTTAAAAGCTTGCCACACTCAACGTAAATGGCCGAACATAAGCGACAAACCGACCCGCGGAGGGAAAAACAGCAGTGGAAGATACTCTCACAAAGTTTCCTTCTCAGGAAGACTGAATCCATTCGAGTGAGAACGCTGTACAAACCATATCTAAACAACACTCATCCCCGAGTCTGCATCATTCTAATTCCAAACTTATGAGAAGGCTAAAGGCCCTAAAAGTGGATTTGTTTGGGGGGTGTTTTTCTTTTCTGCAGGAAGCATTCCTCTGTAATGACAGGGGAAGTTGCAAAAAGGTCCAAACATTGAGGCAGGAGAAAACACCCAACCTAAATTTGGTCTTTTTATTAAGGCAGGCAGACCCAAAAAAAAAGCTGTGATCTTCAACACAACATCTGTGTCCAAAAGACTTCCTGAGAGATGAAAATGCTCAACCTTGGTTAGATGAAATGAGTTGGGTGGGACTGAAGCAATAAACACGGCTATAAGAAGATGAAATGACAAGGGTGTTGTGTTTGAGGCAGTGCGTTTTGTTGTGGGTTAAGAGTTCATGAAGACCTCTTTTTTTTTTTAATTTCTTTAATTTGACCAAATGTCTCTGAGGCCTCATTTCCAACACATTGTTCTGTGTATTCTAAAGCAACAAAGTCAAGCTTTTTACATCATCATTGTCAACCCAGAAGCTAAATGTCTTTTCACACAGCCCATTTCTGTTAAAGTAGCACTATGTAACTTTCTGACTTTAAAAATGTGCATTTCTGCCTCGTTTTGGAGGCACGGTGACATTTATTACATACATTCCTGGAGCTGTCATTGCCCTGCAGCTTCGCCAGGCTGAGAAACCGCCCTTCACAAACTTATGCAAAGTTTGCAATGTCAGCAAACATCATATCTTTGTCCATTAAATCCCAAAAAAATATGAAATCATGATCACTGGGAATGTAAATCCCACATATGCAGTGTGTGTGTTTGTGATTTCACATATAAGCAGTCTGGTTTGACTAAAATAAACTCAGCTGTTTGCCCCGTTATTTGAGCTGGTTTGATATATTATCAATCAGCATCATCAGCTGACATATCCCTCTTTGCAATCTACTTCCACAAACAAAATGTAGACATCAGTTTAAAAACTGACTCAGCAGTTCTTACATGCAGAGTTTGGGTGCCATTTAAATCAGCTTATTGGCTCCTGCATGCTTCAAATAATGTTACATTAGCCATAAAATCAAAAATTCATTATCAACCTATATGTTCACCTTCCCCAAAAAAGATCAACTTTCCCTAAAACAAAAGAAACCAAATTTGCATGAAGTCAAAGAGGAGTTCTCCCATCAACTAACCTGCCTCTCATTGGTACAAGGATGTTCTCCAGCACTGCTATCTGCTCACACTGAATTATTCAAAGGACAAGAGGATACAGTTCAACTTCCAGGCCACTATCATTACAGTAAAGAGAGAATGGCTTAAGTTAATACATAGGGGCAACGTTTTTATTCAGCTTGAGGAGGTACTTAAAAACATTTGCACATAAAATGAAGACCGGACAGAAAAACCTCATCACTGACAAAACCAACAGCCTTAACTAATCACCTACTTAAGTTATACAGTTTAACAGTGCTTTGAGTCCCAAATATTTCAATGACCTGAGAGATTCAACCAGATGTTCAACTAAACAAATCCCCCAAATCTTTAAATAACACCTCTTTAAATGTTCCAAATTGTTAAGCTGCAAATATTTTCAAAAAAAGAGACTAATTCTACTTTTTTCTTCTATAGAAAAGAATAATTTACAACCTTCTTGCGCCCTAGCTCCCGCCTTATCTGATCTAACTGGAAAACCCTGCAAGCTTAAGCACAGAGTCAGTTCAAAGGTTATCTGCCACCGTCCCAATATCCTCAGTACAAGTTTTCTTTTCTTTCACTTTTATCTCCAGGATTTATGCCTTAATTCTGTGCCTCCACCAGGCAGCTGGAGCTTGGCTCTGCAGTTTACCTCCCCATCCTGCAGGGCCTGGAGCCTGATCAGGCTGCGGTGCAGCTGAGGGAAGCAGCTTTACAGATAATGCTCATTTTAGTCTCACATCATTTATTCAAAAAGAAATGTTTTCTTTCCCCCTTTTTTCTTGCATTTTAAGCAATGTTTGTTCACCTAAACTTTGGTTTTGCATCGTGGGGTGCACATTCCAGCTTCAAGGCTTGGTTAACTCGATAAAGGTGCATTTAAAAAAATGGCTGTTTGGGTGTCTTTCTGTTGAGAGAGCACTTTAATCTGATATGATTCTCCAGCTGGTGGCTGCATTGACTTGTACTGGAGCCTGAACGCATCACTGCAGCTCTACTTTTGCAGCCTGCTGGCTAACCTGCTAGTAGGCTAATCTCTGCGGGCAACTTCCACAAACATGAACCGAGGTCATTAAACTGCGCTGCAAAGTCCACAGAGGTGTGTTTTGAGCATAAATGTGCGAGAAGTTCCGACTTCGGTCTCCCAGGCTGCAGCCTACCACTGCCTGCTTCGTTGTGTGCCTCAGGGAGAAACCCTGAGGAAGTTTTGTGGGTTCCCAAACACAAGAACCACAATGGCGGTGCGCCTTTCTTTGAAAGCGGCAACACACGGGGAACGTGCACACCAGGCGTGTGAGTGTGTGTGTGTGCGTCTCACAAAAATAAGCTCAATGAAAGAGCATAAACAAGCGCCTCTTTTCCTTTACTTTGCACCGGTGAGAAGTTTGCGCCATATTGAGCCCCCAGAACGTCGCAACAGCGTTATTTCCAGGGAAACAAAAGCCGCAAGAGAGCAAAGTAGCCGCCACTCACCTTCGCGATAGCCTTCTTATATCTCATGACAGCCTGCTGGATGAGTGTGAGGACTTTTATATTTCCATCCCCGCACGGCACGACCACCCGGGTCCTGCCAAAACACACCGTGACTTTCATGGTTTAGTATCCGAGGTCTTCCCCAGGTTCGGAGCGACACCGAGTCGAGGAGGAGCGGGAGGAGAAATCCGTGTGAAAAGCAAAAAGGAGCATGAGTTTTGGTTTGTTCGGCTCCGAGGTTGTCCCGGTAGTCCTTCACAGAAACGAGGACTAGACGTCTGTCCACTTCTCCCTGACGGACGACATTGTTTTCTGTGTGTTTTCAGACCACCTGTTTAGCTTTTCTATCTCTCTTTCTCTCTCTCTCTCTCTCTCTCTCCTTCCTTCCCTCTCTGAATCCCAATCCCTCTCTCCGTGCTGAGCTAATGCTCAGTCACGTGCTGCGTTTATTGCAGCCGGGAATGTCAGATTCAACACAACCAACCACGAATCTTTAAAAATGCAATCTGATATGTAGACATTAAGAAAATGTTCACTATTTATTACTTAAATGGTAGCTTTAAGTTAAGATAAAACGTATTCAAAAAGGCTTATGATGTAGAAAATATACTTAAACGCTTAAATGCAAAAGTACTAAGTGCAACTTTAATTTTTTTATATAGGCTATTATATCATAAGAGTATCATTATTCATGCATGCATCTAATCATGGTGTATTTGGTTGCGGTGGAGCTCATTTTAAACTTGTTTATATGGGATTATTTTCAATATTGATTCAATTTATGATACTTTTTACCATTAACCAACTGAGTTTTCAGTCTGGAACTGTAAAATATTTTGCCGCACATGCTCCAAGCAATCAACAAAATATTTGTACATTTTTCTAACCAGTGATTTTTAACAGATAATCAATTAATTCATTGGTTTATTAAATATATTGTTTAATACTTTGATTTAAAAGCATGTGTTTTTTTTATCCTCATTAGTTTGTGTGAAGAGTTTTGATTTTTAAAGAAAATAAGGCTGTCAGGTAAATGTAGTGTAGAAGGCCTAAAAAGCATACATTACAATACAAGATCATTATTCATTGGAAATTCATGGAAGTTTACGATCGGTCCCTGAAAGCATCAGAGCAGCAACGTCTGACCCTCAAACGCCCTCTTGTGGTCATTCTCGGTAATGTCTGCTGTACCCAGAAGTAGTTGGAAAATTAATATAATTCATGTTTTTTTTTAACGTTATTGAACAAGTCACTTAATTGGAGTTTCTAAAAATACACGGCGGATAGAAAGTTGAGTAAAATCCTTCACTGTGAAGACTGCATGAGCTCCTTTGAAGTTAAGTCTTGAGTTTGGTTTTAAAAGTAGAATTAGGATTAAGCAGAGATTAGGTTTTGCTAATAGGAAATGACTTGATAAGTAATTAAAGCTTTCACAAGAACAGTAATACAACTAACTGTGTGTATTTCATCATTTTGTCCAAATTTTTCACTGGAAAAACAAGTCTTTTTACAATCTATACCTGTAGTCCTGCCCGAAACCAAAGCACACTGCAGACAAAGAGCAATCCAAACCCACGTGGAGCTTTCAGGGACAGATGTCCAAGTAGCACATGCATGGATAGCAAGGACTGTTTCCTTCAATTAATAGTGTAGGGAACAGAAGCCCAAAGAAAGGAAGCAACCCAAGGTTTAGTAAAAAACAAGGTGGGAAAAAGGAAAGTCACCGAACTTCCAGTTTATGGAAAGTGTGTTCATTTGTGTGCGTCTGTGCCTTAAAACAGAATCTCTCCAGCATCTAATGCCAGCATGCAACCAGGAGGTTATTTTAACTCTTAACACAGCTGGAGCGCCCACCCACCACCGACCACAGCCTCAGCAGCTGTCACAACAGATTAAATAACCTCACCTTTGGAGAATATGAGCATTTGTTCAGGGGGATTTTTTTTTCTCCCAAATGTAATGGAGTAAATGTGTAAATACACAGGACGCAAAAGTAGTTATTTATAAAGGGGAACATGGAAGATGGGATACACATTTTAAGCATTTAGCTAATTGTTAAAGAATCCCGTACAAAGCTGATGGGTACTGTCAGGAGAGATCATGTCTTTCACGTGTTAGCTTAGTTTTTTGTACAAAGGCCTTGGAAGGTCCTGTCTTAATAATCTTTTCATTCCTCATAACCCTAAAAGAAGCCTTCAGTCTCAGAGTGCTGACCTGTTCATGATTCCTGGACTTTCCAGAACTAAAAAAAAAAAATAGATGCAGGACTTTTAAGTTTTCAGGTTCTTCTCCGGTGGAAACAGCTTGCATTCTGGGTACAGGGCTCTCACGCCTACTCTGTTTTTCAAAACTAAGCTTAAAACTTCCCTCTTTGAATGAACTGATCTTTTTCTTTTCAATGTTTAATTTTTTTTTACTTTCAACTCTTCTTTTTGCCCTTTAATAATTTATTACTGCTTGCAATCTGCTCTTACACTGTAAGTCTCCTAATCCATTGAAATGAATTCTACCTTCATGTTTGGCTCTTCTAAGTTTTGCATTCGTCTTCGGGGTGCATTTGTGCATAAAATGTGCAGTATAAATAAAGTTGGATTGAGTTACATGACACTGATCCTTTGTGCTTCTGAATGTAGAAAAAGAAACAAACTTGCTCCATTAACACAGTTCTAAGACACAGTTCTAACATGTGATGATGCATTTGTCTGCTGCTGACTTTCTTACAATGAAAAAAAAAGTCAGACACGGCGTTCGTGTGTTTCAGAGCATCATGTTTGAATCAGTTGTGACCTCTTGTGGTGGCCAGTTGGCACTTACTCATGCCCTTATACATCTTTGAGACCTTTTTTCTTCTACTTTTCTACTTTATTAAGCATGAATTTCTCTCAAAGCCCAGATAACAATTCATCCAACTGTTTCTTGGTCAGTCATAAACATCATAAACAGTAAAGTAACGGCAAGTTTACACAATACTAATGAAATATGTCATGTATTTTTTCAACAAAAACTATTCATATACTTATTTCTTGAACGATGACGTGTACTTTCTCAGATGACATCTTCCATATTCAGTTGGCCCAGTAAGGACGTTTCTTAACTGTGAATCCTTTTGGTCTGACATGCACACAGAGACACTGAGCTTATCTCCTCTTATTGTATCTCCTCGTGTTTTATCTGCAGACCTTGACTTGACAAAAATTCACCGCAAGTCATACTGTGACAAATACAGCAGCTACAACTATCTCAATGTGAGCAATCACATATTTGTGTTTCTTGTGTAGCTAGTAACTGCAGGGAGAAAGGTTACAGAGGCTTAACCCTTGATAAATCCTAAGTTTGACTTTCCTAAAAGAACTGTGAAATTTCCTGAATTATGGCGGTTAAGCTGCAAAGGCCACAGCAGACGCCCAAATGCCTCTTTGATGGTATTAACAGCATGTAATTGTGCTCAGTGTTCATCCCAGGCTAATTTTGTGCTAAAGAGCTGTCTGGTACAGACCCCATGTGGCTCCCTGCTGTCAGGCCTTTGTGCCACCCGAGGGTCCCCCTTCTGCTGTTGGTGTGCAGCCATCTGGAGCCTCCATCCTCTGACTGCAGGACAGGCTAAGGAGATAGATGAGGAAGAGGGAGAAGAGGGGCAGCAGCAGGGCAAGAGGACACAGGCTGAAACTGATGATGTAATACAGCTCTATCCTTTAGAGAAGCAGCAATTATGGTCTGTTGGAGAGCTGAAACACTGCGGCTAAATGATGAATGCTGAGAATATAAAACATGGATACGGCGAGAAAAAAGGTTCATTACACGAAGAAAAGCAATAAGAGAAAAATGGATTTATATATGTTCTTATTTTCTTGATTTTTTTTCTTGAAAGAACATTTTGTGCTGCTACAGAAACACTATAACACAGAATATTCTTAACACTGATAATTCCCCCCCCTCTCTCTCTCATGGAGAGCTTTTTATTGGTCATTCTGTTAGGGATTAGCAGAGGTTTGACCCTGCAGGACAGTGCTCTTTGATAACAGCGGGGGCAGTGTTTGAACAGTACAGCATCTCTTGGCACGGAGGAGGACAGATGGTGACTGAGGTCAGCCAGTCAGTTTTAAACAAAGGAATTCAGCAAGTACAGACCACATTCTGCAGCATACCAACAGTATTTTGTATCAGGATGAAAGGGCACATGGTAGGTGTTACGGGCAGGAAATAGATTTTCAAAGTTTGTTTAGTCCCATTGAGGAAATTTCTTCATTGGGTTCTGATTTCCTACCAAATCACATCCCTTAAACTGTTTCTTAAATGTATGTTTTTGCTCTGTTTTTCGTGCAGATGTTTCAAAATTGCCCCCCCGAAACATATTGGCAAAAATGTGTCCTGACTGAGTGGTCAGATCACAAGTTAACAGTGCAGGTGTGAATGTACTCTGGATGCATTGAGGACACACTCAGTTCTAAGAGCTGAAGCCACATTGAGGCTGTTCAAACCGGGTATTATTTATCATCAGAGATCAGATTTAGAGTGAACAACTCTTAAATAACTTGAAGAAATTCCTTTAAGACAATAATGCCTTTAATGAAATGTGTTATTCTGTAGATGACAAGGCAAGTTTGTTTGTATAGCACATCTCCTGTACAAGACAATTCAAAGTGCTTTACATAAAACATTAAAAGCATTACAGATGGTGCAAAGAAACCATTAAAAAGTAGGAAAAGGCAGCTTCTATGCATGAAAGATACTGAAGACAAGGTATTTCACTACCATATCTCACAATGTTGTGCACTGTTTCCTTGAAATTTTCTACAAAATCTCTAAAGTGGTAGACAAAAGCAGACCTCGCAGGCCTAAAAGCCACCCTGCAACAGTTGAACAAGCAGATCTCAGGTCTGAGACGTGACCAAGGATCTGAGAGAAGTATGTGGTCCTGCAGCTCCAAGCAGGTCCATCTACTGCTGGCTGAACCCTCATTAGAAATGGCTTCCATGGAAGGATGGCTGTCGATGAGCCCCTCTTAATGAAGGGAAACGGGGAGAAAAGGCTGCGATAAAAACTCAGTGGCAACTGGTCTGATAGAGTAATGAATCCTCCCTAGACCTTAACATTACTGAAGCAGTGTGGGATCATCTGGACAGAGAATGAAACAAAAGATAGCCAACCTCAAATCAAAAGCTTTGGAAAGTCCTGCAAGAAACCTGAAGAAATATCCCTGAAGACTATTATTGGCCTTCTGTTAGATCCAAGATAGAGTTTAAAATCTTTCTCCTCACATATAAAGCTCTCCATAACCAAGCTCCAGTGTACATCAAAGATCTCATAGTTCCTTATGTTCCCAACAGAGCACTTTGCTCTCAGACTGCAGGTCTACTGGTGGTTCCCAGAGTCTCT
>JAOXYM010000008.1:25848230-25864310 GCA_028567055.1 Leptatherina wallacei
GGACGGACGGACGGACGGACGGACGGACGGACGGACGGAATGAATGAATGAATGAATGAATGAATGGTGCCCTCAACAATAAAAAGTAGGCTCAACCAGCCAAGGGCCATTGGAGGCAGGTTCGAGTATAGTTGGGATGGATTCCACACCAGCCAGTGTGAATCATCCCAAATGTGACTCCTGATTGAAAAAAAAATCCTCAAAAGCAACATTTGTACCAGGTTCCTGTGTGCATGTATACATGTATGTACAGAAAAAGAACCTTTCTCAATGGGGTTAGCATTTGTCGTTCTAAAATACAATAAAATGAACTGAAATGAAATAAAATATGCTTTATTGTCACTGTAGGCTGAATGAAATCTTGGTGGAACAAAATGCAAAAATATATAGAAATAATAAAATAAATGATCCAAAATATTTATTCATCACAAGTCATATAAATATACAATTATAAATTAAAGAGACAAGACAAAATATGCTGATACAAATAAGAATAAATAATTTACTTTATAAACTGATAGATGGCATTATAAACCTCAGGTGCAGATTTTTTTTAAAAACAGTGCCACATTTTTTCACATACAATATTTTACTTCCACTACACATTGATTTTTCTTTACATTTTTAAAAATCTTATTCAATTTCTATTTCTTTTTGGTCTATTCTGTAAAAATATGCAGACAAAAACATCATATTTCACTCATAACATATCTTATTCTGTTAAAAAATGATAGATGTGTCATCTTCTTTTCCTGTCAAGGCAAAGTTGGTCATTACAATGTATGTATTATATGATATAATTAATCATTTATCCATGAGTGGGATGTATTTGATGACTCACTGATGTCCACTGCAGTGGACATTATACATTAAAGGGATAAATTACACTACTTATTATTATGTAATATACTCACACATTAAAAAGCAAAATATTAACAACTCACAATAACATGTGTTATGACGTCTGAAATTACATAATGGATAAGCGTTTTACCACCAGTTGGCCAGCAGATGACCTGATTTCAGCTGTAGGCAAACAGTGTTTTTTTGTTTGTTTTGTTTTGTTTATTGATTTAAACTAGCTTGAAAGTTATTCAGAAAGCTAAAAAGCGAGATCTTGCAGGATTTCAACGCTGGAAACAGTTTGTAGGATTTTAGAAAATAAAAATATAAGCAAGCCCAACATTTTAGTCTCTTGCTGATCTGCCTCCTATAATTTTGTTTTTAACTGCCTGATGAGCTGGTTGTCAACTATAAATCTTTTGTCCATCCATAATCACAAAATTTGATAATTTTTTATCTGTACTTTTGGATTTGCCTCACCAGTTTGATGTATATGACTCCATCCACTGACTGAACCTTTCTGCTCCTCCTTATGCAGCTTTTCTTGATGCACAAAACCCAAAATAAACCCTTATAAAGAAGGTATTTTTACCTGATTTTACTTGGTCTCAACCTTAACCGCGGATCTATAATAAAAGCAGAGTAATATGGCCGAATATTTGATCCTTTGTGAGGTTATGTAAAGAATGGACATTTGCAGTTTTTTCCCTTGAATAAAATCTGCACATTTTAAGGCTGTTGTTTCCTGAACGACCTAAAAAAACAAGTACAAGCCTGTTATCAACAAGTCATAAATAATTCAATCACGTCTGTCAGCCAGCTTCTCTTTTTGCCTCTTCTTTCGTTCCCACCCACTTGAACCGGAACCTCTTCTCGGGGATTTGCAGCCCTCCCCGTCGGTCCTTCGCGCTGACATCCAGCTCCAACACCGGTCCATACGCACTGTGCGCTCGCCTCTCTCTCCTCCGCGCGCAAGATGCGTCTAGTTTTACGACGTCTGGGATGTCGGCCCGTTATTTAGCCTACATCGACTGGAAGTGACACATCCTTCTTCGGTGACAGTCTCTCCGTGGACAGGATCTCGCGCTGCTATGGGTGCTCCCGGTGCGCTCTGGTGATCCATGTTGACCGGCTCGGTGCGGTCGCTTCAGCGCATTAAAGGATAATTTATACACCTTCTCCCTACCGGACTATAGGGTTGTCAAAAGGGAGGGACGATGGGGAGCACGACCTCTTGCTGCGTGTCTGCTAGCCCCAAGCTCCGCAGAAATGCCCACTCGAGGCTGGAGTCGTACCACCAGGATTCGGATCTGAGCAGGGAGGAGACGGGATGCTATCTGCAGCACATCAGCGACAGGGAGAACGTCGATGGTAAATTCAAGCACGGTTTATGCCGTCATCCCTCAAAGTTACATGCTAATACGTTTCTTGGTTTTGGGGTGAAGGGTTTATAAAGATGAGGAAAAAATATGAAGGGATACATTCAGAATCAACCAAACAACAACAAAAAAATACAGAAAAAAATACAATTGACTGTTGCCTTTGCATGTAAAGTAGTTTCAGGTTGTCTCATCACAGGGGAGATACATTATAATGAAAATAGCAAATAAGTACAAAGCTATACAGTCATCATATTATGGTCTGTCACTACTATTTAGGCTTCTCCAGAGGCAAAAATAGGCTCATTACAACCTTCAAAATGAGGTGTTTTTAAATCCTTGGAGAACCCTTTTAACCTCTCCCGTGATCTCTACAAAATCTGCACATTTCTGGCAGCGTTGCCAGCAGACCTCTCTGTTCCTGCTCCTCATCTCGCAGTAATATGGAGTAAAAAAGACAGAGATGTAAAATGAGTGCAGCAGGACACATGGGACAGAGATGTAAGCATGTTCTGTCTCATGTGGAGCTGCACACAACATCCTGTTCATGAGGGCAGTCTCCTTTGTGTTGCTCTTTGTTTTCAGCTTGTGCATGAAAGAAGCTGTAACTGTGGAACGCAACCCCCCCCCCCCCCCCCCCCCCCCCCCCCCCCCCCCCCCCCCCCCCCCCCCCCCCCCCCCGCCACCACCACCTCTCTGTCCAGTGATACATGCTAATATGCATTACAATTGACCCATTCACACTGGAAAGTGTCTGCTAAATGGGCTGCCCATTTTCAGCCAGTGATTTCATAAAAATGGATTTTCACACAAAATATTCAAGTCCCCCCCCCCCCGGTTCTATGAAAGGTACTGTCGCTTTCTCTGCTGGGTGAAATTTCAAGTCATTTCTGGATATATTTCCAATATCTGTGAATTTTCTCTTCTTGAGCTTTGGATCTGAGGGGCCTAGATGAGTCGATTATAATAGCTTCAAATGTTTGGTCTATTCAGCCTCGAAGGATTATCACATTCATTAGGATGTACACTTCTTAGTGCTGCTAACTGCTTTGCAGCCCAAATTAAACTGCATGTCAATAGGTATATGCATGAATGCATAAGGAAATCAGGTTTTCCCAGGTGGATTCTTCCTTTTTTCCCTTTTATAACTTGTTCCAGATGTCAGGTTAGGTCATCATTCTTTGGGGGTCGTACATTTTTACCCTTACATTAAAAGAAGGACTTAATATAACACACATTGGACCGTGACCAGATCTTACTGTTGAGCATGACACCGTAAGTTCATCAGTTCTGCTGCTATGTTTACAGCTGCCTACAGTATAGGTGGGTTGTCTACACTTATGGGTCCAGGAAGATGTTTCTGCTAGTTGTACAAAAAAATCCTGACACCCCTGAAAAACCTTCTTCCACTAGGAAGGTTTAAGAAGATAACAATGAACCCGTTTGCATGCACACTAAAAATCTGATTCTTACCAGATTCCTGAAGTTGTCTGATAATACAAGTGATCATGTAGAAAGCATTATCTGATAACCATTATGGGATAAAGGTAGTTACATTTTTATGAGAAATTGGATTAACACAGCTAGATTTTTTTCCCCCACTGCTCCGATGTCTTTGTGCATGTAGACCTGCTTATCATATTTATTTGGTGTTTTCTACATCTGCGCATGAGCAATAAACAGTCGCTTCTGTCTTTTCAATGTCGTCCTGTTAAAAATATGGAAGCATCACAATGTGAGCTGAACAAACACACACAAAAACCCACAATGGTGTGCAGCTGCAAGAAGCTGGAGTATAAAGAAAGTAAAAACATTCATGTGCTGTCTGTTTTGCAGCTTATTAGCTCCCACATTAGTTACTAATGCTAAGACCATGGGCCCCGCCATGTGCAACAAAGACTGGATGTTCTGAAAATTACAGGAAGTTATGTCCCGACGTACGTATGCATGAATATTGCCTTTTCAGAAACACATGTAGACGTGTCAGATTATTACAATTATCTAATGACTCCCAGTTGTTGGATTTTGATGGTCATGTAAAACAGGCTCAGTCACTGTATCCTTAAATGTAAAAAGGCTGCGTTTTGGTCCTTTTTGGAGAAGAGTTCCGATTTCCATAAATGAAAACAATTGGAGACATGGAAGTTTTTCTGCATCATCCAGCTTGTACATTGAAAAAACCGGCTTTGTACTGATCAGTTCTGTTATTTCCTAAAGTAAACTTACATTATGCACATCATTTATGGAGGGCTTTGTGTTCCACTGGGTTAGTCTTACTATTATTGCTTCATCATCTTTCTCCCTGAAAACCTCTTTGCATAAAAAGTGGACATACGTATATTTTGTTTTTTGTTTTTCCCCCTTAAAATGCATTGGATTACTGCTTTAATAGGATGCACAATAGAGCCAGGAGCTTTCCTAACGGCAGAGAAAGGGACATGAAGGAGATTCAGAGTCACCTGACACCTCTTGATGAGGATAAAGACGGCTCGTGCTGAGAGGCCGTCTGTCTCGGTGGCGTGTTGATAGAAAAGCAGAGCGTGTCTAATGTGTTCGGTCTGTTATGAATTCACAGACAGAATGGTGGAGATTAGCTGGCTTCATTAGAATGTGCATTATCAGAAGAAAATGAAAAAAGAAAAAGAAAATCTTCATACACCCTCCCTCCCCCCAATCAAATAAATGCCCAGACAGGCAGCTGTGAGCCTGGGTCACAGCAGATAGAAGAGGCCACTTGGGAGAGATGAGCGCAGAGAATTAACGCCTCAATTTAGAGCATGACATGCTGCTTTCACAACATCATGTGTCCCCTATTGAGTGGTCTGGCTTTTGTGCATGACAAATGCGTAATGTGTTCGGTGGAGTCCGCTGTGCTGCAGCACAGAAACCCAAATGGGTCCAATGAATTCACCACATATAACCCATCTAGTGCTATGCCCACACACAGTATACCCCCTATTCAGTATAACCCTAAAATCTGATCAGATCTGACCATTTACCTTAGAAATTACCTCAGACATACAGCGGACGAGCTGTTAGCATCATCTCCACATGCCAGAGCTGATCTTTAAATTATTTGATAGGAGAATTTGAGCTTGATGGGTAATTTGATGTAGAGATCCGTGTTTGCATCCATTTGTAACACGATTATCTAAAACTTCATTGTGTCCAATTCCTTCAAAAGGTATTGGGGAAAGGCTTTGCAAAGTGTGGCTCAACATTTTCTGGTCTTGGTTTGAGAGGGGATAAACAAACTGAAAGTGTTTGATGTATTAGCTCTGTAACATTACTCCGCTCTTCCCAGGGCTGCTGCCTCTGTTACTCATGCAGTGTGTTGCCTTCCGGCAACAACTCATTTCCCAGAGGATTTTAGGGCGAGAATGTTCCTTTTATAATGTTGACAGACGCTTACAACTGTGTGAACCAACAAATACAAGAACTTTAACTCAGCTGAAGAGGTTTGCTCTGTTATATCACCGTGTAGCTGTTCAGCAGTCGCCAATCCTGAACTAGTGTGGGTCCAATCATAAATACTGATGTTCCTATCATTATTTTAAACTCAAGTACAAGGAAATATAAATCTCAGATTGAAAAATCATAAAATAATTTCTTTAAATTATTTGGATAACAGCCTCAAACCGTGAATTAAAGAAAAGTATAGTTATTTTGAATAAAATAAATGAGTGTTGCCTCTGATTTGCTGATGCTGTGCGGATCTAGCTACCAAATGGATTGTAATACTGCAGAAATGTGCGTTTAATTATTTTTTTCTTAATCTATCTGCAAACTCTTTGCAGCCATGCTCATCTGTGCTTGTCACAAAACATTTCTCTGCATTTTTTTGTTACTTACATAAGAGGACAATCATGCCCTCATTCTCAAAAAGCTTTAAATGCTGCCTGATTGCCCTACTGTTTTAATCCCACTTGTATTTAGAGACATTTGCAGGAATTAGACAAATGATTGTTCGGATGTTGGATTTTATTGGAGGATTGAGAAACCATTGCTGATTGTTTATTATGTAAACTGATGTTTCATTTGCTTCATAACTGTATTAGATCAGGTGCAAACCACATGTTTGATTTTTGAGTAATTAATGAAGAGCTCCCCTGCAGGCTGTAGTTAATTAACTGAGATAAACCTTCAGTGAACTCAGAGAGATGATTATGTGTTCCATTACTCTTGGTTTCTTTTTCTTTCTCTTTTTTTTTGCTCGAACTGTCAAATCAGCCTTGGAAATTCAGTTTGATTAAAATGTCAATTTAAACTCAGCAGCAGAATGTTGTATCTGTGCCAGTGAGGACTATTATGTCACTTTGGGGATTTTAGTTTTGGGGTCCTTTGGTGACCTCGCAGTATGCTCAGTTTTAAGGCCAGATAATCACCCCTCTACATAACAACAGCATTTCACTGAGTTGAGGCCTTTAAGCTCCAGTGTGAACTGCTCTGGGGGAAAAAAACAAAAAAACAAGCAGGTGCACAAGTGCAAATTGCAATAAACATGCTGAATAATAAACCGTATTGTCCGGATTTTTAGTAAGTGTTATGGTTTGTGGTGAAGGAAGACCCAAAGACAGACTTCATTCAAATGACAGAGGCAGGAGTTTTGCCAACATCATGACCAAAATACTTTATTTTAAAACTAATCAAAGGTGCTTCCAGCGGCAGGATAAACTAGGCTCGAACACATATCAAGGATCTGGAAATGATAAAAGAAACACCTGGCACATTTAACCTGAGGGAGAAGATTAAAACGAGGAGTAGGTGTGGAGAGCAGCGACTAAAAAGCTGGTGTGACCCAAAAATAGAAAGCTAGTTTAACAGAAAACATGACAACAGAATAAAAGAGGAAGCGAGAATACCAAGAAGTCTTCAAATACAATGAACAATCACTCTGCCATCCCCAACCTGAACTTAAGACAGCAACTAAAAACCAAAGCAGACACTGAGGAAATGAAGCAAGACTTGAAACAGAAGTCGAACAAGAACTAAACTAATACAACAAAACCAGTTCAGAACTCCAGTCTGTAATTTCATTTGGTTTTTTTCCAATTTCAGTCCATATAAAGTCAAGCTCTTACAGTACTGCTAAGATGTAAACCAAAGACCAAACTGTTATGCATAGTATGCAGTTACAAAGGAGGCCTTCTGGATAAAGACAGACACCAACTCTGTCTGTGGAAGATGGATAAAGACAGAGTGAGAACAAGAGACAAAGCAGTCATATGATCGGCCTTTTTTTCTTTTTTTCCCACAAAGCCAACTGTGTTAGTCTTATAATGAGTGTTTTTTCTGAGACTCATCAGCTGATTCTCTTATATGTAGGTACAGTGAGTGGAGGGGAGGGGGTTACTGCTAACTTTGTTTGGGTTGGTGAACCTCGTGTGGTGATGGCTGTTTAGTAATTTGGACTGGATTGACACTTAATGCATTTGTGCTGGTTTGTTTTACTGCATAGGCTTTACTGTTAAACTTTATATAATGTCTAATTTGTTGGCTACAAAGATTTGACAAAGTTGCATAAATCCAGATAAAGATCATTTACCTGCTGTATATGAGCATTGTCTCTTTTGTAGCAATACTACTGCTACTCTTAATTTAACTCTATTACTGTTTTTACTGGTTTAGCCGAGTGTGTTTTCAGTTTAAAAGGCCAAATTAGGAAATACTGTGGAAAGCATTCAAATTGATGAGCAGAGACCAGAAAATAGTCTCTTATTCTTTTCTTCTTGCTTTGAACTAGATAAATCATTTAATTGAAGGTCTTTTAGCAGGAGAGATTCCTGTTTGATTTATTGACCAGTAATGAGAGTAATTTACTCCCCGGTATGCAACAAGACCACCTCATCTCCCTAATTATCACTTCAGAAAGGCGAGTTGGCTTTGATGAGCTGCGGAGGCAGAAAACACTCTAAAAACAATTTGATTTGAATGAATAAGGACTAGATCTTACAGATCAAATGATCAAAAATCAAAAGCACTTTTAGGCTGCATCATCTGATGTTACCTTGTGACTGACCCCATCTAACTGGGATGAAATGCTGATTTAATGTCTGGGGGTTTAAGTATAACCTCATATTTTACAATATGACTGCTATAAATTGGGTTTTTACATTATTTATAATCTCTGCTGTTTATTTTTCATCTGGAGTGTCGTAGTTTTCCGATTCCTCAGTACTGTCACGCCTCACTTTAAAGAAAGATGACAAAAATGAGAATATCCGTCATGTCTCGGCACAAATGAACTAATTTTCTTAGCTTATTTTTGGTATCAAAAGAGAGAAATGTCTTTTAACTTTCTGAGAGCAGAATCAGACATAATTAAGATTATTCTAACAGCACATTGTAGCTGATGAATTCATCTTTTATGTTTTCTTCATCAGAGGAGTGCCAAAAATTGATATCGTTAGTTGTCAAATTTGAGATTTTTATGTTATTATTAGAAATCTTCAACTTTTCAAAAACTTTAGATATTTCAGAAAAAAAAATCTGATTTCAGCTTCTTCCATTTTAATATTATCTGGTTTCTATTTATCTATGACAGGAAACTGAAAATATTTGTGTTGTGAACTAAACAATTCATTGGCACAATTTCTTGCTTTAGGAAACAAATGTTTCAACATTTTCTGACGTTATACCGATGGACCAAACAACTAATGGATTAATTATCAACAGACCAGTCAACACTAGCCTGTATATAAAAAAAGCAGAAACTAAGTTCTTTTTTGCCTCTAGATGAAATAAGACAGATTCTTAAAGTGTATATATAATAATACCAAATAATCATCTATTAATGTTAAAAAACATTGCGAAGGTTTGACTAATTTTACTTCCTTTTTTTGCCATTATATTAAAAACAGTGGGCTGTATTTATGGCAGCAGTGATCTACGTGTTTGGAAGCTTGTTATCAGTGTTTTCCCAGGCAGCTCTCCCATTTTCTCCCAGGAATATGGAGCCACATGCAGCGTTGTGTGTCCAGGTCCTGTTTGTTTAACGTGGTCTAAAAGAACCCCAAGCTGTTTGTGCTGAAACAGTAGCTTATAAAGGGAGTTCGAATGACGTCGTCCTGCTCTCTGACATATGACCTGATAATGAAGATGGATAAGAACCTGTAAGCCTAAACAATGAGCCTGATTTATTCAACCTGATGCTATTTATCTCCGACTAACTTAGTTGTTTTTGTTGGCTAGCCTCCACAACATTGGGGCATGAATTATCTGAATGTCCAGAAATGTAGCTGTTCATACTTCTGGTAGTTGGGATAAACGCATGCAGTAAACAGATTATGTAACTGATATATTTTTTGTTGTTTTATCGATAAATTTGACAATTGTTTGTAATATTGAATTCAGGTTGTATCTTTAAGCACAGTTCCATTGCATATGAAAATCACCCAAGTGATTGTATTAAATCTTCTGAAAGTCCCCATGCAATGACGTGCAGAGTCCTGTTTGCGTCTGCATATTTAGAGTTTCTTGTACAAACAGAAGCCTTGCTGAGAGGCCCAGTCTTTTCTGATTGGCCAGCTCCACTGGGACCACTCACCTTTCTATGTCAGCTCTGCTTTTTTATTGGATGCAAGACTAACTTATGCCCCTCCAAGTAAAGGATGAGTCAACACAATTTTTTAAAGATTTCCCCAGAAAATTAGAAACTCTAAAAGAACATTTATACAAGTTTCATATACAAGCTTAAAGGGTATATACAGCAGCAAGACATTTAAATAGATATTGACCTGAATTTAAAGATTAAATATAGCTTCAAAAGACCAGTAAAGCTTGTAGGGGCAGAACAAAGAACAAGCTAAACCAAACCAGCGAAGAAGAAAAGCCAGAATTGGAAAATGAAGCTCTCATCAAAAAACTGTCCCTCTCTGTTCTTTAAGCTCCTCCCACCATACAGTCACACACATTTACACACATGTAGTCACTTGTGAATTGAGTTTAATGAATAGACTTTGCCGATATTTATATCTGTTGTAATATTATTGTCAGGTTATATTTTAGGTTAAACCCGCCGGAGACAGAACCAATTTCTGTAAAGATAGAATTGATAAAAAAAAAATGTGCATCCACGCAAAACCACACAAAACCACACAAAACCGCTGTAGTATGTGTGCCAGGCATGTAGGTGGCGCTGTTACACTGACACATGAATAAACCAAAAACGGAGAATATTGGTGCATTCCAATTGTCTGGGCACCTGATAGTAGGTGACATCATTTTTAAGGCGTTCCCGCTGCACCAAAAATATACTTCCAAAATAGCTCATTTGTGAGAATCTACAATTATACCCTCTTAAACTATAAAAATCACAAATCAATTGTAAAACTGCACACTGTGAGAACACCAGTCAACTTTGGTGGTAATGATTACTAAATCACAAATATTAATATCACAACCCCACCGTAACAACGTAATTATCAACAACAAAAACTTGCTGCTGTTTACACTAAAAACTAGAAACTAGTGAACACGAAACATGTTAGAAAGAAATTTAATAAGTACATTGAACTACAGATGGTACTGGGTTCAGCCATCTTAAAATAAGAAATCTCAGGTTTCCTCTGCAACTTACGAGTTCACCCGGCAAAAATTTCTTCGAAAAACGAGCTTTGAAGACGGCTGGAACGCCTGACAAGTCATGAAGCATGTGTTGAAACTTGTGCGATGTAAACAAATATACAACGAAAATGGCGGACAAACCAGCTAAAAAGGAGACATTTGTTCAGACTGATGATAAGGTACATAAAAGCCATATCATACTCAGTAGGTTCTGCAGCACAAATGCAACACTGTAATCGGCCATTGTTGTAGCTGTTGGTGGGATTTGCCCATGCAGGTTAAGTGAGAGGTTGGGCTGTAGCGTCATCAGTTCTGGAAAGATGCTTATGGGTTGTAAATACAGAAATGAAACAGTGGTCTTTTCAGGTTTATGAACATTGGGACCAGTTTAAAAAAATTTACATTTTTAGTCTCCCATAACGCCAGTTCCTTGTAGATAAATAGTCAAAACGATAAAAAACTTTAGTACCTAAAATCATCTCCATGTGGATATGGCTTTAACTTCATCTTCTGTTTTAGAAAGTAGGCAGTGCCAATAAGCAATTCTTCCTGGATTTCTCACCATTGAGCCAGGGTTTCCATTATTCGAAGAAAATAGGAGTAATAGGAGTGCCCTATCTCCTAAAAGACCTGCCATTAGCCACATACTCTTGTCGTAGGTCGGGACATCACAATCATGACCATTTTAACTATCTACCATCTTCAATATCTTCCATCTACCTCTTTGTATACATGTAAATCGAATAAGGATTGTGCAACATGATTGTGGTAAATGACATTAATTTTGATCAGGTAGTTAATTATAAATCCTGCAATCAGAGCCTAGAAGATTTTCTTTGGCCTGAATGCGCCGTCAGTGGTGATTTTCACACAGCAAACTGTACGTTTAGCATGACAAACATTCAGAGAGGTCCAAATCCTCCTCAAAAGGTGAAACCACCAAGGATTAACACGCATGACTAAACAGTAAGCATGTTCATTGACTGCATGAGAGAGAATCGGTGTTCACGCTGCCACGGACTCAAACAATAACACTGGGATCACATTCATAACAGTGCACATATGTTACGCAAACTGTTCCCAGGGGGCACGGCAGCTGTTGGGATGTAAATACTCTCAGTAAGTGAAGCCCAAAACTGCCAATATTAAAAAAAGAAGAGTGAGTAGATATGAATTTAGAAATGCATTCAGTTAGCTGTAACAGCCAGTCATTTTTAATGTTAACGTGGCCAATATCTATAGTTCCCAGTAAAAATTCAGCACATTATCCATTGTCCTGGTTGTCAAGACAACTAAGATCCTAGATGGTCCTTTTAATTACTCTGTATTAAGGTAGCCTTGGTTTGTTAGATTTTTTTTCACTATAGAAGTAAGAACTAAGCAATATGGCTCTCTGATTGACCAAAACATAAGGCGACATGGTAAAATGTACCTCAGTTCAGATGACTGACAAAGTCTTTTGGAGGAGAAGTGAAACGTCTTCCAGAACCAAGAAAAAAGAAGTCCATCTGCTTTTTGTCAAGCTTTTAGGATTACCATGCCCTGAATGACTCAGAATCTACACCAACACGGCATAATGAACGTTTAAGATTGCATTTTTTGCATCATTAAGTTTGCAGGTTTTTCTTCTTTCTTACTCTTTAGGCCACAGAAGAAAATCAATTTTTCTTCTTTGTTATTGGACTCAGTTTCCTGATCTGAAAATCTGTTAAAACCATGAAAGGGATGAATTGGAAAAACAAATGGGATTAATGTGACCTTAAAGAAAAGCAGCTTGTGGTAAGTGATAGCAGCATTGTACTGCTGAGACTGCCACATTTGAGGATGCGCTGCATCTTATTCTCAGAAGCAGACTTCCAGTAGTACATTAACTCTTGATAGTTTGATATAATTGTCCATTGGGGGAAATGTTTTACCCAGTAAGAAGTTTTGATACATTTATTGAATAAGGGCTTTAGAAAGAAGCAAAAAATACATCATGCTGGAAACGCTGTAGTGCTTTAATGGACTGGGCTTCTAAGAGCAGGGTGGGTTTGTTGTTAATTCATTATGCAAAAGCAGGAAAGCAGACAGGTAGGCTTGCCAGATGATAGACTAGTCAGCTCCTCCTGTTTCAGTATGCCGGGCCCAACCACAGGTCTTCGTTAAAGTTTACTTGAGGTGATAAATATCACGTATCAGCATTTGACACCAGCTGCTGCGCACTGGGAATTTCAGCAGTTTGATCTACAAGGACAGTTCCTGTGAGATTTATTTAGAAATGCTGAAAGTAAATAGAAAATAATGAGCAAAGGTGCCATATTTTTTAAACTGACAGGTTTTTACATAAGCTGTAAGAAAGAAAGAAAAGTAGGTTGTTAAAGGCCTGTGGAGATCAGGAATTTGCTCTGGGATGATGATAATGGATGATAGATTTGATATAAAAATAATTTAAAAAACCACAAGGATTTTTTTTAAATGAATTTGGTGGTTGAATGTTTTTGTTTTATGTTTAACATATTGATATTGTTTAAAACCCCCCAATGAAATCAGCTTTTATAGCCGTTTATTCCCACCATTCAGCCTTTTAGGCCCTTTAACTGATCTTGAAAGATTCATGACGGAGCCATCAACGCTTGCTCTCAGCACACATCAGTGCAAAGCCGGATGAGCTGTGTGTGACTGCCAGCAGTTACACTGACTCTTATTTGACTCATGCATCGAGTATTTGACACATTCATAGAGTCTGTCAGAAATGATAATTCAGTGACAGGAAAGCATGCTGTCTGTGACACATTGAACATAAGCTGTTTATCTGCCCGTGGTTAAACGTCTTCATGTGTCTAAATAACATTTCTAAAAATCTGAATGAGCCATAGAGCTCTACTTTAAGTAGAGAAAGAGTTAAACCTGTTTGCATGTTGACGGCATAACAATGAAGGCTGTGTCTAAAATGTGTAGAGTTTAGAATCACAAATTCAGCTTGCAGCTCTTCTACATCATGGCCGGATTATAGAAATAATCCCCCCAAAAGGAGGACTGCCAACAGTGACCTAAAACTATTTATTTGCAGAATTAGCCATCATTTAGCTTTGTCACATGGCTGCTTGCCAGATATCCATTGGCAGGACATGAGGTGTGATCAACTGCTTTGCAGAATTTGAATATTTTCACTTCCTTCGGGGCCAGTCATCTCAATCACACTGCTAAGCATCTCATGCAGTTAGAGCTCGGGTTGTCACGATTCTCCAAATCCTCGATTTATTTTGATTTTTGATTTTAGGGTCACGATTCGATTCTCGATTTCTTTTCTCTTTTTCTTACAGCACAGAGGCCTATACCGTTTTGAGACTAGTTTAGTCTATGATCATTAGATGTATTCATTAAATTTCGTACAGTAAATCTTATTTCAAAAGAGGTTACATATAAGTGATGCTATTTCCATTCTTGTGTAATGTATCACACTAGGCACTAAATAGCGAATAAGGCTGCAGGTCTGCTGCTATAAATAGCCCTATAGTGTTAGTTAGAGCTTTTGCGCGAGCTGAGGTCTGTCAAAGTTTTATTGCAAATGAGGATGGAATAGTTGGCTCGACCAGTGATGGTGTTTTCCCACTTGTCAAACCGGCTAATGTGTTCGGTCATGTTCGTAGTGTTTCCCGTGGCCGGGTATGGTACACGCACATAACACTGTGGTCTTCAACTCACCGGCAACGCAAAATATTTCCACACTTGTGATTTAAGAGAAGCAGGAGCTTCAAGCTCCGGTGCTGCGTCTCCTTTATCTGCATTTGCCATGGTGTCATGGTTAGCTAACTAGTGGCATTGGCTCGTCGTATTGTCTGATTCCTCGAGACCATAATGTAATTTCGATCGATTGCGATAAAAAATCGAAATCGTGACACCCCTAGTTAAAGCACTAATGAATTTGTGAACTTGTTGAAATGTGCTGGATGCAGGGTTACTTCTGAGTGCTGTTGCATAAAGTGCAAACCCAACACAAGTCTAATGAGTCCGTTAATCCTGCCGTGCTGCTGAGGCCTGTAGTCAGAGCTGATCACATGCACAGTTTTTAAAAATAGCAAAAAGGGAAACAAATTTAGATTCTGCATTCTGGAGCAGTATGGCTTAAAAGTTTAACAAACATTACTCAAAAGCACGTGGATGATAAAATGAGTTGATTAGTCCAATCATTCGCTGTCTTCGGATGAACACCTATAAATATCATTGTGCACTGAAACTAACACAGCCCTTCAATAAATACCAGCCAAGTTATCATGGTTTTGTTAAGCTTTTGTTATGACTGTGCTGAGAGGCTTAAATCATTAATGGAGGAAATATTAGAGCGACCTTTAAAAAATATCTAATTCTCGTATAAAGGATGTGAAGGTTTCTGCTGTTTCATAGAGCAATTAAAGTAGAAGAGTGCTTGGAAAGGATGCCTGCTGCAAGTTTAATGCCTTAAATAAAGCAAATTTGTCACCATTGCTCCTTCAAGTTTAATCAAAATTGGTTCTTATAATTGTTCCTTGCATTATCTTGTTTAGAATCAAAATACCTTGGCAGAGGAACGATAAAATAAACAGTTTTTACTGGATGTTATCTTCATATAGGCTTAGTAAAGTTGTTTTTGGTTGATTGGAAACAAAACCGTCATTCCTGAAATAAATACAGCTGTTGGGACATTCAGTGGAAGTGATTGTTACATTTCTGTTATTCTCACCTAAATTTCTTCAGAGTGAGGTATCCTACAGCAGTAGGTGTGACTGAGACGGATGATAGACCAGGTCACTCTCCCACTGCCAGTGGAGTCAGACTGGGGGGTAAACGGTACTGTTTATCCAAGGCCCACTGCAGGGTGAAGGTCCTTAAAAATCCTTGAATAAAAAGTTTTTTTGTGTTTCATTTCTTAATTTCTAATGAATGAATGTCATAATGAACTCCATTCTGGCTGAATGAATGGGCTGAGATCCTGAGTTTTGTATTACCAGTAATGATGGATGTTCCTTGAGGGCCTTATCACCCGTCTAAAATTGTGCAAAATGGTTTAGTCCACATCCGCACTGGTTGGTTGAGTAGAGTCAGAGGAGAAGGTAATTGTCTTTACTTAAGGTGTGAAATTTGGGTAGCAAAAAAGTTAAAGATAAAAACAGAGAAAATGAGGTGAGAATCAGCAGCTTCTTTATCGTTTCTTTGACAAGAAATGGGCACAACACTAACCAACAGTTTGATCCCATATAAGCAGCATGTTGGGATTCATTTAAGAACAACACAGATAAATTACAATCTGAAATTCATTGTAGTTATTACCGTA
>JAOXYM010000008.1:25864410-25890052 GCA_028567055.1 Leptatherina wallacei
GGGATTTATTTAAGAACAACACAGATAAATTACAATCTGGCATTCATTGTAGTTATTACCGTAAAGCATTTGACTTTTCTGGACTTCGAGATGAAAAAACAGTTCCACTTTGTTTTTTAGTCCTTTCTCAGTGATTAGTCATGACATATTTAGTAGCAATTGATTCCTTGTAATTTCAGGATTGTCATCATGTTATCTGCTATTGCATTTGAGTCAGATCATACCTTATATAAACCATATATAAATATCTTACCTTGAAAAATGTCTGTATGTATATATATAGTGTAAATATAAATTCAGTGAAAAATGTACAAAACATCAGTGCAACGTCGGACCATTGGACACAATATTCTCACAGGCGACTTTAGCTCTTCATCATACTGTAGATTCCACTGGTTATCCTTTAAGTTCTGTTTCGGGACAGTGTCTAGAAGATGCTCAGATTTAGGACTCAAAGACTAAACTGAAAAGCTCTGAAATGGAACAGCCTGATGTCCGCCTGAGTAGTTCAATGTTAGAGGAAGGAAGCTGAATAAACACCTGTAGTCTGTCTGCAGGGGGGTCAAACCTCCTGATGGAAAGAGTTTTCAGCTTTGGACAGAAAAGGAAAGACTAAGAAGTGGTCACCCTATAACTGTATGTTCTGCTATAAGCAGGATAAGATCATTTTGTGTCTATATTGCTTGTATAGGGACCGTCTCCGTCCTCTTTGTAGCAGAAGTGGGGGATGGAAGATGTAAGTGAAGAAAAGTGAAGTGAAATTAGTGAGGAAGTTGAGGAGAGGAAAATATGCATGCGATCTATTGATTAAGTCAGCATAGGGGCCCAAGAAGAGGGTTTTCACATGGAGCCCAGAATTTCGTGCTATGGCTTTGCCCACTGCAATCATTGTCTGGGCTTTTGACTGGATCTTTTACATTCAGTCAGGAGGTCTGGCAGTGCAAACTGCATGCCAATCATTTCTTAATATTGATTTCACCAAAATCCACTCTGGCAGAATTTTAATTGATGGAAAAGTTACTGACTTGAGTACAGAAGTCATTTCTGCAAGCAAAGGTTACTCTTTTATCACATATAATATTGTTCATTGTATATTTCCGCAGCAAGCGGATTATTTGAACAAATGGTTTAAAACACCAGGTTTTGTTTTCAGCATTTCTGAATGTGGAAAAAAAAGGCTTCAATAGGAGATTCAGTTTTCTGTGTTACCAGAGCAGATGTTATTTACAGGAAACAAAGGCAACAAGGAATTTTAGGCTTTTTTCCCTGTGTATTTTGAGGGGGCTTTCCTTGTATAAGATGCTCATAAACACGTCTGTGGCTCATGCCTTCAGGTCATGATTCAGTCCACATTAGGTCTGGATGGAAATGAGTCACGCCTGAATGTGTTTGAGTGCAAAAAAAAAGAAGAAGTACAAAGCCTACACAAAAGGAAGGCACAGAGCATTAGCCTTAAAGGGGGAAAGCTTGTGTTTGCAAGAAAGCATTTTAAAAGCTTTTTTAAGGCATTAAACACAAAGAAGTCAACATTTTTAAATCCTTTTTGGTATCAGCTTCATGTTGTGCTATTTTTGGTATTGGGCAGGACTAGCAGCAACAGCCGAGAGAGGATGTACTCAGGCATAGCTGTTCTTGGATTTACTAAATAGATGAAAATACCTGATGGTTGTGTGTTAAAATGCCAACTTCTGCTTGTTAGCAATGCAAACAAAGATGAAGGTTCTGGGAATGTCATTAGTTTACCTACAAACCGGCTGAGGTACTTTGGCACAGCAGTACTTGGAACAAAATAATGCTTACATGCTAAATTGGCACTAAATAAATTAGATAATTGCAGGGCTGTGGTTGCTTTAGTTCAGCTTAGAGTTGGTAAGTTGGTGGGGGATGTTTGCATAGCCACAAAATTCCTTGCTCAATTTATAGGCTACTCACTAATCTTGGCCTTGTCAGTTTTCAGTGCATAAGAAATCAACTTGTGGCATAAGAAAAAGGTGACTTGCATGACTTTAACGAATGAGAGAGAGTTGGCAGCCCTAGCTAAACGGCTGCCTTAGCGTACTAAATTTGCATGATAGCTTCCACTAGCACAAATTTCAAACTACGACTGAGGATCATTAGTTTTGCAGATATTTGGGTGTAAATAAGGGCTGTGGTCAAATTACAGGTTAAATAACCAAAAGAACGTTAAATTTGCAAAGTGAATTAACACAGAATGAGACAGATGGGTGCCTTTCCCCAGCAGAGCTAATCATTACTCCGGATATCTGAAATGTAAACGGAGAACCCAAAACAGTTATAGGTGGCAAATAAGTCCGTGCACTCCAATCATCACAGCAAATATCTAATATCAATTCTTTGTACATGAATAAAACATACCAACACCTTAGAAAAATATACAAAAACAAACCAGGAGGACACTAGGAAACAGAATAATGACTCTGAGTCACTATAAAACACAAAACCTTTCTGTTAGATAAAACTATTCTCATGACCATAATTTAAAACACAAGAAATCTAGATGCATTTACTTACTTGCTATTTATATCCCACAATAAGAAGATAAATGAATGAAACAAAAACCCCTATTAAAATCACATATGGCTTCACTGCAACCTTGAAAGAAATACAAATATTAGAAAGAAGTTGTATCGTATCTAATTAAAACAAAATACGCTATACATGAATAAATTAGAATGGCTGACTTACTGGCTGAACTAATGCCACCCCCTGACGGATTACTATGTTACTAAATGTTACTAGACTATTAATTAACCCGTTAATGAAACACAAGTATGAAGTTTTAAAATCTTACAATTGAAAGAGACATCGCTCTGATGTCGAGGCAGTGAATTATACCAGCTCGTCCCATTAATACAGAAAACCATGTTCATTGCTCAACTTGCATTGAAACAAAACATGCCTTCATATTATTTGAGTCTCTCTTCGGAAGAAATATACATTGCTTTTTTTCTTTTTTTTGCAGAGCTGAACATGGAGTACAATCCATCGGACCATCCGCGGGCCAGCACTATATTCCTCAGCAAATCTCAGAATGATGGTGAGTAGCTGTTTGAAACAGGACGTCACACATATTGTACAAGAGTTTGAATTAAAATAGTATGGAAATTAGTCAGCGGGATCAACAATGTGTCAACTTCATTATTTTGATAGATAATAACAATGGCGCTTCCATTTTTTAATAGACTTGAGGGCAGCAGTTCAATAAATAAAATAACCTACTTAGCTGAGTTGGACTGCGCTAACATCCCCAGCACTGAACAATAACCAAGACTCACATCATTTTTCTCAGGAATAATTTAATTGTTTTACAAATACAATTCTGTAAGACCAGTCAAAAGTATAGTCAGCCTCAAACTTGAGTGTTTAACGTAGGAACCACAAGTTTGAACTTTTTGAGGGATTATAAAAGTTAGCAGAATTGTTGGGTTTAACCTTTGTTGGCCAGCCAAACAATAATGGAGTATTGAGACCTGAGCTAGCATCAGATCTAGGAGTTGTTTTTCAGTCAGTCTTTTACCTGATAAGATCCAAGTAGGTCATTCTGAACAATATCAGCGTATCCCAGTACCAGCCCTCCCATCATGTTGATTCAACATGATCTTTTGCTGCACATTTTCTTCTACAAATAATTTTTGTTAAGCATTTACAAGAAAACAATTGATTGAGAAAGGTTTATCTATTTGCATTCATGTCTGAAAAGATTTCTTTTCTTTTTTTTTTTTTTTTTTTCTAGACTTTCAAGTGTTTTTACATTAATACGCATGAGCAAGAAATAATAAAATCCAATGAAAATAGAGTTTTATATGATTTGGACATGGAAAATGTGCAAAAAGGCAGATTTTATCACTATAGCCTAATGAATGTACATGTGTAATGTAGACAGAGCTGCTTGTGACCAGCTGATGTGTGCTAATTTATGCCGTCGCCCTGAGGCATGTGACAGAGAGCCTCAGCATTATGTTGGAGGGAACTCAAGCATATTCTGACACAAAAGATATAAACATGCTTCCTGGAGCCTTAAACAGCCCAGAAAGAGTTTATTTTCTGTTTAGAATATCAGTATAAAAAGCAAGACATCATCAAATTAGATGGAAACAAGATGACAAAGACGCTTTTTTGTTGTTGTTTTAAATTCAGTTTTTAGCATCATACACATGTGGGTACCTGAGTTTACATGATTGCATCTTAATGTTTAACTGATTAGCTTCTCATATAAGCCTATAGACTTCTCTATTCTGATCATTTATAGGTAAGATATGATTAATATTTGACAAACTAATAGTAAATAAGTAATGTAAAGAGAGAAATGTGAATTATCATGCTAGTTTTTTATGATTTCCATTTGATGTTTTGCTGTTTTTAAAGCTTTTTTTAAGCTTTTTCTTTTTACAAAAATAGATACTTGTTGCAAATATTATCATTTACAATCTGCAACGGTCTATGTTGCCCCAATTGGGATTAGTTTGATCGTTTTGGTTGTATTTCCTTTGGTACAAATCAAATTAAATCAAGCCTACTTGGCTTGTGATCCTTACAAAAACAGAAGTTGTCATGAGGTGTTGCAGTTTCATTGCAACTTAATCAGAGAATAGTTGGAATACTGTTAAAAAGCCAAGTAAATATTAAACCACAAATATTTTACGATAAAATCATGTGAAATTGTGCCAAGAAGGAAAGATTTGAAAGGCAACCAGGCGAGGACATATTTGTTTCATCTGTCCTTTCTTGGCATCCTCCATCAAGCTCCCAGATTCATGTTTTTAACCCTTTTGGGCTGCCCAGACCAGGTTGTTAGCCACTGCTTTTCTAAAAGATAATACTTTTCATACAAATAAATAAAAAGGAAAAGTAAAATTAAATCTTTATGTGGAAGAATTAACAGACTAGTGGGGGCATTACTAATGATTACTGTATGATGACTTAAAGGAATTCTGGTCATATGGATTTTTTCCTTTTTGCCTAAACCTAACATATCATAATGACTTCAGCAAAACTGCTGCAAAAGTGAAGCTTGAATGAAAATAATATTTTGTCTCTTTAAGACAATCAGTGATGCAACAGGAATAAGGTTGTTGGTTGCTCTTTTTTTCAGAGGTGCCTTACAGGAATGGTGAGTAGTGTGAATATGTATCCCTCTAGTGGCCACTTGCTTCTCTCTTTTGATGCTTTCTTGGTGTTAATCTCCACCTTATAACAATTTCTCTATGTGTGAGATGTCTGCACTTCAGACTCTTTTTGTGAGTTGAAATTAACACTGAGCTATGTTTTGCTTCTTGTGATAACAGCATGTTGAACAGGCTTGTAACTGCTGGGTTTGTCTTTGTGCTGCTGGTCATGAAGTAGAAATTATTCTTTAAATTTAATTTTGATTAATCCTCTTTTCTTTTTCAGTGCGAGACAAACGAAAGAGTCTCTTCATCAGTAATGTGAGTGTGCATTACCCCCCTCAAAATCAAAATGATGCTATTTCATAATCCTTCATTCGTTTTTGTCAAAACAACTTGACCTTTATGTCATTTTTCTGCATAGAAAATAAATACTAGGTTACATTTCACTGATTCTCATTCCTCAATACAGGATTACACCCTGACATGTTTAATGTGGGTCAGGCATAAACATGTACACTCTAATAACAATCACTGTGTATGGGTGTGTGCTTGTATGTTTGTGTGGTTTTGTAGCATGGCACAGGGAGGCGGAAATACAGCTCCTGTTCAACCATCTTCCTAGACGACAACACTGTCAGCCAGCCCAACCTCAAATACACCATCAAATGGTTGGAACATGAAAGCAGCACAAAAATAGCACAGAAAAACCCCCCCACCTAATTTGACAAGAATCAAACGCCTTTCTGTCAACGATATAAAAAGACTTTTGTTTTTGTTCTTTTTACAGTGTAGCTCTGGCAATTTACTACCACATAAAAAACAGGTGAGGATCTTAAGCTCAATAATAACATCTCACATCTGACAGAGCATGCAGTATTTTTTGTGCAGGCTGCACATTTATTTGCATTTTCTGCATCATTATTTTCAGGATTGTGTGCTTTTCAATGCTACTTTCAGATTTAAGCACCAACAATATATGCAGATATGTATTTTTGGATTGGCATTATATAAAGAATATGAGTTCAAAAAGCAATTTTATTCTAACAGGATGCATTTATGATGTGTCGTGATTTTGCGTTGTAGAAGAGCTGCATATCTAACAGGTTTACTGGGTTTTACATGTAAATTATTGATTTATGCCATTTTGTGCTCTTGTTTTTACCTTTTCATGCAGTTGATGTAGGCAGAACATATTGTTAAAAAAGATTATATAAAGATAAATGGTCTTTTTTGTATTGCAGGGACACAAATGGAGGAATGCTACTAGATATCTTCGACGAGAAGCTTCATCCACTTTCAGTGAGACATCTGAGTTCATCCATTTCCTCTCACATTTTGTACAAATTTTGCAAATCAGTTGAATGTGCCTGTGTTTATTTGGCTGGTACTGAGTCCGACTGTACTCTTGTTTCAGTGGTTTATGCCTTTGTCAAAGAAGTTATGTTGGATTACACATTTGTCGGGTTGGTAGATTACCAAAAACATTACGGAGATACGTACTATATATTTAATGAGAAGTTGTGCATAAACCGGCTTAGAAGTGATTAACTTTTAATCTTGATTTGATCTAACAATTTTTTTTTAAGTATTATGTGCTTTAGCAAAAGGGCAAACTCTGTCATTTTACATAAGTTAATCAAAAATGCCTATCAAATCAAAATGATGAAAATGAAGGGACGGTGTCTTGGTGTGTACTTAACCTTTTCGTGCATAGTGTTGCTGCCACCGACACCTATTCAAAGGCTGTTTTTGCTGTTTACATGTACATGCATTGGTGAGGATGGAATTTTTATTCAGGGTATACTTCAAAATATTTCTCAATCTCATTAGCTTTCACTTCTAATACTTCAATTCTTGTTTTTCTTTTTCCACAATCGTCTCCGTCCTTCAATGATGCCCTTCCCTTTTCCTCCTCTTGTCCGTTTACCCAGAAATCAGAAGTTCCTCTGGACTATAACCAACACGACCCTGAGCAGAAGCAGATCTACCGGTTTGTCAGAACACTGTTCAGCGCGGCTCAGCTCACCGCTGAATGTGCCATCGTCACACTGGTGAGGCTTCTTTCCTCTGTACTGGTAGTTATAACACTGACTGTACACCATGTGTGCTTTTGACAGTGGAAAACAGTATTTATCTAGAAAACTTGTCTCGCAAAGGTAAGGAGCGACCTGGCTGATGCTGCCCTTACACACACACACACAGTTCTTGTTGAGGCCCATGGCAAATTTGCACCATGATGTGTTCAGACAAGCGAGGGATGAGTTGAAATTGGCGATGAGACTGTGCATCCAGAATACAATGGTGTCTGTGATGTTGGCACTGAGATGAATGTAGGATGTTATGTAGGAAAGAATGAATGCATACCTTTAGACACTTCTGATTACTTTATACCAGACTTTATACCTTTTTGAGAACTTGTAGGTCATGAAAATCCAGTTTATATATGACTTTTAAAAAAATGTTGCCTGAACATTTACAGTAAAATCACATTCTGCTGTCATGCTTTCAAGCCTGATAATGATGTCTTTTCAATGTGGGTGTGCAGGTGTATTTGGAGAGACTCCTGACTTATGCAGAGATTGACATCTGTCCAGGAAACTGGAAGAGGATTGTTTTAGGCGCCATCCTGCTGGCCTCAAAGGTCTGGGATGACCAGGCCGTCTGGAATGTTGACTACTGCCAGATACTCAAGGATATCACAGTGGAAGACATGTGAGTGATCTCTGTCCACGAAAGTACAGAGAATTCAGATTTGTAGTTGGCCAGTCTCGTGTCCAACTCACCTCAGGTGACCCTCCCAATTCATGTTATGGATCTGTGTGAGTCTATGATTCTATTTCAGTCTAACCAGTTTTTCTTTTTTCTTTACTTTAAATGTTATTCTTATTTCAAATTTTAAATGTAAACATATAAAAGTAGAACAAATACAGTATATGATAATATAAGTATTCATACAAGTGATGAGCTGATGGGGGGTTCCCAGTACTGCTGCTAACCAGCAATCTGCAAGCTTAGAGAAGAGTTCATTCTTTCCATTCTTTCCATTTCAATCTCTAAATCTGTGAAATCAGCCTTTATTGGACAATAAGGCTGCAGCCATTTTTGTGCTGCAACCTTACCAGAAACAACATGTACACTACCATGCAAAAAGTTTGGACACACTTACTCATTGGACTGGTACTGTATTTGTCATGTCTAAGCAAATTAGTTGCAATATTACCCCTGTAATTTATAGGGAAAAAAAGCCTCCAACCCCATTTTTAAAGGTTTTTGAAGAATGATCATCTTTCTGGCAACATGAACAGAAACAGAAATCGGTGGATCTTTTGGCAGAATTGTTTCTAATAACCATACCACTGCCATCCTTGTCCACAGCTTTGCCCCCCCCCCCCCGGATTGATAACTGTAACTCCCTCTTGTTTGGTCTTACTCAAAGATCCTTACATATACTTCAATTTGAGAACTCAGCCACTCGCATTATAACCAGAACCCCCTCCATCCACCACATCACCCCTATTTTACAACAGCTTTACATCACATCGACCTAAAAAATCCTTCTGTTTCCTCTCAAGGCCATCCACCACCTCTCCCTTCCTTATTTGTCTGACCTGGTCCAGATCAACACTCCATCCCACTCCCTCAGATCTTCCTCCTCTCTTCATCTTTCTGTCCCTTCCCCCCTCCTCGCCACCATGGGGGAGCAGGGCTTTCAGATGCTCTGCTCTCCACAGCTCAGGAACTCTTTACCACCTGACATCAGAAATATCACCTTTCTTCCACTTTTCCAATCCAGACTCAGAACTTCAAAAGTGCCTACTCCATATAAATTAATTCACTCTCCGGCACTTTATGTATTTGTTTCACTTTGATTTGATCTTCTTATATCTTTTGCTTCTGAATTTGAATTTTTTGGCCTAATAATCTGTGTTTATATTGTACAGTGTCCTTTTGTGTTTTCAAAGGTGCTTTTAAATAAAATGGATTAGTGTTGTTATTATTATTAATAAAAGTGGAGATGAGTGTAGGTATTACACAGAGATAGAAACACCCTAAAGTTATAGAGCAGATCCTTACCCAGGAAATAAAACCACAGATATAAACAATTTCATGGTAAATATGAGCTCATCTTGAATTTGATAGCAGCAAAAAAATAAAAAAAACAAGCTAATGTTTTCCATGAAATGGTAAAATGGTGTCAGTTCAACATCTGATATATCATTTATGTTCTTTTGGGAATAAGATATGAGTTTATAAGATTTGTAAATCATTCAATTTTGATTTTATGGAGATTTTAGCGTCCTCACTTTTTGGTAATTGAGGTTGTATTTATGTTTGTATATTTGAAGGATCAAATAGAAGAAAAAACTATTGTTATTCATTTTATTGCTGTAAAACATGCAGCAGCATCAACCATTCATTTACAAATTAGCTTCAAGATTTTGCTCCTTTTGATGTTTTGATTTGTTACCAGGTGCATATTAAAGATTAAATGAGAAAAAATATTTAAAATAAAACTTTATGTTTTATGTAGGAAGTTTTAAAAAAAAAAAAGAAACATGACATGATCTGACTGAGTTATGTGAGATGGATGAAATAAAAAATTTAAAGAAAAACTATGAAATTAACCCTTTGGATCTGACAGACCACAGATTTGGGGCTTTTAGTTTGCACTTACGAATCACAGAACTAAACAATGTACTCATCAGACAGATTATAGTGATGTTGCACATCAAATTAAACAGCAGAAGCTGAGCAACAACACAAAAAACCTTTGGAAATATTTCTAAACACAGTTCCAATCATAACTAGTTGAAATACAATATATCACTTATTAGGGGGCATTATAACAAACCACACAACATTTCTGGCTCCACAGCCACATAACTGTATCCAAACCATGCAATATTCCAAAGAATTTGTGTTTTTTTGAAGTGAGGTTTGCATTTTTCCTGTTTGCCATCTTAATTTATTCTTCACCAAGTGTTCCCTTTAATATGACACCAAAACTATTCAAAGGTATGCTCATTTTATTAAGAGAATACAATTTCAAGCAAAATAGGCTTAAGGTTCAAAGGGTTAAAAAAGACTATAATTTCAAGGGTCCAACAAGATTTAGTTTGGACAAAATGTGCATTTATATCAGAAAGAGAAGATTTCCAATTACGTGAAAAGGAAAATCAGTTTGTTTTCATTACCGTAGAGTGAAAAAATTATAACTATCATATCCATGTATATCATCATGTTGGACTGCCATTGAAAGTAGCCCAGAATATTCAACCCGAACACCTTCAAGGAGAAATTTCACACACTCCCATCTGATGTTGTAAAACTTTAATTTAAAATCTTATAGATAAATTGCATTAATTCCCAATTCATTCACAGGAATGAATTAGAGCGGCAGTTTCTGGAGCTGCTCCAGTTCAACATCAACGTGCCGTCCAGCGTCTACGCCAAGTATTACTTCGACCTGCGATCACTCTCAGAGTCCAACAACCTCAGTTTCCCACTGGAGCCGCTCAGCAGGGAAAAAGCCCAAAAACTGGAGGTGACAAACTTCTAACCAGCAGTCTTTTCTGTCTTTGTGTACCTAACAATGAATTTTTATTGTATTCTTGTAGTTCTTTAAAGTCACAATATGTGGAATTGAAAGAATTTGTGATCCTACAAAAAAAAGCTAGTAAAATTTGTGGATGTATCGAAATTTCCCACAATCTAGATATTTAAAGCAGAAGTACATTGACATGAACAGTAACAGCAAAACAGGTGGTTGCTAGTCTGACTTTTAGACAGACACCCTCGAAGTCAGATTATAATCGAGAAGCAGGTGATCGTGTTCTTGAGATGCAAGAAGCTTTTCGGCAGTCTGTGCGTACAAATATCTGTAGTTTAAGGTGTGAATGATCCGTTGGACTTTCAAACAACTTCATGAAACAAGGAATTATGATGGTGTTGGTGCAACTGTAGAGTAGTTTGCTCCCACAGGTGTTTATTCTCAAGCCAATACCTCTAACTCTATAGTATTGGCTAGGGATGCTTTGAACCATGGCTGAGGTAGTACCAAAAGAGAGTAGAGGATAGTATCAGTTTCAAGGTAATATCTAGAATGGAAAACCAAGAAAACTAAAGTATACCATGTCGTACAATATCGTGCCACATAAGGGAGAAGCACTATTAAAAGAACCTTCAGCTTTGTTGAAACCTTGTATATCCTCCCTTCTGCAGGCTATTTCCAGGCTTTGTGATGACAAGTATAAAGATGTTCGAAGGGCTACCAGGAAGCGCTCAGCTAGCATGGACAACCTGTGTGGAAGACGATGGGTTCCTGCAATCCTTTCCTAACCACTAATCAACTAGCACATCCTGGACAGTGGCATCAAGTTAAAGACTGGATGAGAAACTGGTTGAAAACACTGTTTAATGGAAATGGACCAGTATCTTTAGGGTTTGGATGGATCTGGGATATAGCACATGGTGGAACAGTTGCTGGTTCCAACACCAACCACTGGAGGTCAGACCTTCAAAACAGAGTTAAGAAATTTAAACTACATGTGTAGTTCTGGAAAATGAGATGAAATCCATGGAGGTTTCCATCTTAATGATGCCTTCACAGTGCCTCAACTTGTTTGTTCACATAAGCTCATAAGAGTTTCTGGTTTTTATTTAACCTGTGGAGAAAAAACAACAACTTTGAACCAGAAAGGAAGTTCCTTAGGAAATCGTGATGTAAAGAATCTTTGTCCAATTTTCCAGTTTTGTCCAGTCATCTATGTCTGACCTGGTTTCAAAGATTGGACATACAGTTGGCCCCTGAGAAGCTATTTATTTGTTCTCTTATTTGAACACTGGAGCAACACTGGACTTTGTTCTGGTTATTTGTTTCCTTTGACAGGACTGAATAATAAAAGTGTTTGCTAGTTTTCCCTTTTGAAAACCTTCAGTTTACAGTATTTCTAGTGTACCTCTTAATACTCAGGTAGTGTTTATGACATGTTGATTCACATTAATGCTTCTCTTTTGACTTATATCAAGGTTATAAACTCAAAGTTTTGAAGTAATAAATACCATAGATGGAAAATTCAGAAAGGAATATAAAGAAATGTTATGATGTTCCCACAGATATGGGTGTTATTTATCTTCTTTTTTTTTTTTTTTTTTTTACCTTTGGGGACATGTTCAGTCACCCAAATCACAAGAACATTTTTTATGAAACTATGTAGAATGAAATGTACCCAAGAGCATGTTTTCCAGATTAGTATTAACTCAATTTTGTCAAGTGTTTAAAAAAAGCCAAGGAGCTTTTCAAGCAGTATAAAAGCACATCTCTCTGTTAACCTCTAGTCAAGCATTGCAAAGAGAAAAAGGGTTAAAAAGAAACTCACAAAATTGTGGGATTTCTCGAAGAACTCTTAAAAAGAGTCATCTGTACCTATTTGGTTTTGCGTTTACAATCTAAGAAAAATATGAAACTCTTGAGCGAAAATAAATAAATGAATAAATAATCAGTCAATCAGATGCTTTCCAATGACTTTTCCATGACTGGTTTGAAGTAAGTAAACTAAACTATAGCCGAAGTAGTTGTCCTAACTGGTAGAAAAGCTCCAGAAGGGAAATACAACACATACTACAGAACATACGTAAGAGGAAATTTATGGAATATCTGGAACGTTACATCATATCTGGGAGACTGTTTGCCAGCTCAGACCAGAAACAGCTGGTGAGACCATCATTTTAATTCTTACAAGGTCAGACGTGATTAAAAAGTTGTTCCATGCCCCACTATTGTGTATCAAGTCTGGGCAGAAACCCTTGTGTGAGCATAGATATGTTTTTTCCACATAAGTAGAAGTCATTTTAACTTTTACCCTTTCCATTTTCTAAAGATGGCCACAGAAACCTGGCTAGTTAACATCTTCGTAGGGACTATTTTTTCGGATGTCACTTTTTTACTTTTAAAGAAGAGTTGGACTAATGGATGAAAAAAGAAAAAAGCTTACAGGAATCATTTGTATTTCACACAGCACATTCAATAGATGTTTATACAAACCATAGGGTTACTCTAAAACTCAAACTTGTGGCAGAGTTAGATTTTAAAGAGCCCATACTATGCTCATTTACAGATTCATCATTTTATTTTAGTAATCTACTAGAATAGGTTCTCATTCAGTATATGGCTATATCACTTGCCCCCTTCTGTTAAAAATGCTCCACCTTAGCTCATCTCTCTAAAGAACCCATCCCAAAACACCCAGTCTGTATTGACTGGTCAGCTCATGGTAAACGATGGATTTTCTGGGAAAACATTCATTGTTTTCCAAGGTGCATAGAGAAAAGTTAGCCTGCCAACCACAGTCTTCTCTTTATTTTGAGGCGTTGCCATAAAAGCCTTTGGGGTTAGGTTTAGGTGTTATAAAAGATGTGTTACATGGTGGTGCCATTGACCCCAAGACAAGGCAAATTAGATATTTCATACAGTTCAGGTGCTGTGGTTTCTAGTGGGTAGATTTTTGTGTATGATTTTTGGATTTGTAACATTTTTTACAGGCAAAAAATCCTTGAAAACTCAATAGAGTGGAGGGGAAATCATACGTAGCATAATATGGGCTCTTTCAATCAACTCTGAAGTCAAACCTCAAAATAGAAGAAGAATCCACACACACACACACACACACACACTGATCTAACAAGAGCACTCTGCAGTGGATGTTGATCAGTAACTGATGGGAAGAGGCTACACAGCAGCCTGTTTTTATATTTATTCACTCACCATTATGGAAATAGAGTAACAATGTAATGTTCTTATATACAGTTAATTAAGATCTATTGTCTCAAGCTCGGTGTCCAACTCTCCTGTGTCATTATATTCTACCTTTCATGGCTCTTTTTTGGAATTTTTCAAGCATCGATCAAACAAAGTTTTACTCATTGTCCTCTCTGGCTTGAAGGGTTGCCATCCAAGCATTGTCTTTGAAGTCCCACTCACTGAAACACTGCATAGCAACAAAGCAATTTTCCTTATTACCACATTTTTAAATGACAATAAAATGACATTTAAATGATCAGAACCAAATCAAATTATACAATTGGGTACAACTTTAGATGCTCTTCAATCTCAAACCTTCTTAATTGATTGGTTGTATGTATTTAGAAAACAAGTTACCACAGGTAAGCTCCAATAGTTAGCTTTATTGTCGGTCTGTGGCCAACTGCTCATCATTGATTAAAGGCGTAGTGGTTCCATGTGTTTATTCAGAAGCTATACTTTTGTTCCTTTATGGATATTTGTTGTTAAAATAAACGATCAGCTTCTCATGTTTTTTTTCTTATTTGTCAAAATACTAAATCAGTAATATATATTTATTTTCAAATTAACTTTGTACAGTTTATAAAGAGTTTAAAACTCTGAGACAGTTTATTTGTAAATTTATTTATGGATGTGTTGATTTGTGTTTTTAATAAAAAGATACTCTTGTTTGGTAATTTCTGCCTCATCGCCGTTTGTCCATTTTACACGTTTTTGACATGACCAGAGGACTTTTTCATTATATAAAAACTACCACTTGCTGCCAAGACTTTTAGAAAGTCCTTTGAAAGAAAAATAAATGTATCATGAACACATTTAATTTCTTAAATCTAAGTTTTTGTTTTATCAGGCAAAACCAGTACAACATTAAACAATAATCCACATAAATTTCAATAAACCACTAATTATTACATTGATGGCCCCAAATACCGTTTATTTACTATAGTAACTTGTTTTGTTTATGTGTCAATATTTTATTAGTGTAAATGCCCTCCAGGGGCATTCACAGTATTGCTTTCCTGTTTCCGTCCTTTGCCGGCTTATAACTCCTGGACCCTTTGTGCCGCTTTTGCCGTTTGACTTTTTTGTGAAATTAAAATCCAGCCATTTGATTGGTCAAGCTTGTGCATAATGAGCTGGAAGCATGGTGCGCCGTCTTGTGGTGTCTGGTACTACTACAGAGCAATATATGCAGGTCCAGCATGTGGTGTTTCTGTCCAAGTGTCCCTGGCTGCCATAGTGCCCTTGAAGACACTTGGTCAAATGAAAGGCAACCTCTGATAACAAAGAACAACCTCTCTGATCAAATGCAACAAGTTAAATCTGGCATCTTGCTGGCTTGGGAAGTTATATTGCTGCTGTTCCTAATCAGACCACTGCAACCTGCATGGTTCAACTCATTGCTCTCAGCTGAGCAATTGCCAGATTCCCACTTGTGCTGAACTAAAGTGAATTGAAGCTGCACAAAGACAAAGTGTTTGAATTTGGTAAAAAAAACAGTTTGAACCATCATATTGGATTTTTCTGCATTTTACAGTCATTGTAGAATCCATAATTTTAGCACATTAAAAGCCATTAATTGTACAAGTTAATTGAGTTGAATAATTACTTCTGCTAACTATTTGAAAGCATGTCTAGCTTGTTGAGTCTTTCAGTTCAACCTTTCACATGAAAATGACTCAATGTGTAGCATTATGGAAACATTAGAAGGCATTACTTGTTCAATGTCAAAAATGATTTTAAAACTACAGTGATGTTTATGTATGGGTCAATAGGCCGCTGGTTTGAGTGCTTGGCTATCATTCTCAAGGTTCTGGGTTCAATCCCTGGGAAGAGCAAAACATTTGAAACTTCTTGGAAGTTATCAGAAAAGTTGGGCAGTAATTTTTACTTATACAAAATTAAGCTAATTTGTATATCATTTCACAATTTAAAATTTATTACATCTTTCAACACCTTCAAAAAACTTTGCAGTCTTTCAGCATTTCAGTCCAATCGTTCAGCATTGGGGCATTCACACTGCTGTTACGCAGTAACAGCCTTTCTAGTTTAATTTGTATTTGTTGCAGAAACAACATACTTTAAATATTTTAGAGACCCAGTAGAGCAGAGAGCTTATTTTAATTAGAGGATATAAGCCTCCTGTCCTTTTCATAAATGGAATGATAAATGTGCAGTTTTTATCCATTTGCTTTATTTATATTAATGATATCATTATTTAAAGTTATAGACTATGCAATATTTATACTCATAGCTTTTAATGTGTAAACCCCATTTCTCACGATATACATATCCTGCAGCACACTGAACTAACTAAACTGAACTGTCATCACAAACAAACCGTCATACATGAAGGTTTTTATATATATAACTGAGAATATTTACAATAAATAATTGCATAAATTTAGCAGGAGGAGGTGTTTAAGGGCTGTTATTTTTGCTTCCAGGCTCATTTATTTTTTATTTTCCCAGAGCAATGTGGATATTTAAAGTGACCGACTGAACAAGCACTTTCTGTGATTAAACACAGAGTAATACAAAACCAGATGAACAGAAATATGCATGCAGATTGGAAAGGAGATAGGAATTGTGGTAGTGATACTTTTGGTTGATTTAACATGTGGTTCATGAAGCCGGGTCATGAGTCAGGCTAGCTATTTGTAACAATATCAATAACACATTATGCTACATTACATTTTGAACATACAGACACTGTAGCATGTTGTCATCAATAGAAGTTGGGTAGTAATGAGACAACTGCTTTAACTGCTTTAATGAGACAAAATGACAAAAATGCTGATAAACTATTTATTATTGCAGCTATCAGCGCTTCTTATCTGTGGGCAGCCATGTTAAATTTTGAGGTCGGAGCTTGTAGATTCCTTCAGCTTTCCTAGTCAGAAATCCTACTTCAGGAGCAATTCCAAGTGATTTCTCATACCAGGAAATTGGGACTTAAAAGGAACCCACTATCATGTAAGTAGTCCCATAGTGCACAGGAAGGAAGGACCGCTCCGTGTAGCATTGCATTTTCTTGAGTTAAATTTTTTTTCCTCCTTGAAATAGGTTTCAAATCCTGACATAGCACTGAGAGAGTACTTTTAAGAGTTTCTAATCATCTTTGAATGGTTGACTTGGGTTGCTCTGCTGTTTTAGTTCTTTTAGATTTAACCACTGCCTTTGACAGAGTCGATCACAACATGAACAATTTCAATAATGCACGGATGGAAGTTATTGTGAGAAAACAGTATTTATATTTTATTTCTTTTCCCACATGTGTCAATTAAGCTTAATGCTTCTGAATACAGTATGTATTAATGTGCTGTATTATGCTGTACATTATGCAGGCTTCAGCATAGTTTAACCATATGTATTGGAGCCATATTAAATCATGTTGCACCTGTATAATGAAATCAAAAAAGTAAATTATGAAGTAGAAGTACAAGAAAAGTAAACAGTCAAAAGTTGCATTTGAGAAATGTAATACAATAACAACGAAGCCCTTTAGAATTACATTAATAACATGTTTATCTTTAGAATCGCCTCTGATGGTAAATCAGTTAATAATAATGAATTAGATTTATATTGCACTTTATTTCTGAGAACACACAAAGTGCTTAGATTTGATCTATTTTTCATCCACTCCTCATTCATACTTTGTGATGGTAAGCTACATGTGTAGCCACAGCTGCTGTGGGGCAGACCGACAGAAACATGGCTACCAGTGCGTGCCAACAGCCTCTCTGACCATCGTACATTCATACGACAGCAATGCCGTCAGTGGCAGCAAAGATGGTAAAGAGTCTTGTCCAAGGACACGACAGCTGACTGGGGGAGCAGGATTTGAACCAGAATGGAAATTGGATGACACGCTCTACCGCCTGAGCCACTGCCGCCCCTACTTAACAAAGCTGCTCCCAAAGGAGCCCTGAGATCATCTCGCCCAGTGGTCTGCAACTTGTGGTTCTTCAGCACTTCCTCACCGGAACCCAAACTGAAGATGGTCAAAAAAAGTAGTTTAAAAACTTTTGTGGAGATCTCAACAGTGCAAACACACTTTAAAGAAATGGATAAATACCTCAAACTCAACTACTGCTGCTGGTTTTTGTCCCAGAGAGAGAGACAGAGAGAGAGAGAGAGAGGCAGTACACAAATGGAGAATACACAAAAACATCATTCATTAAAATATTGGAGCGTCTATTATTGGACTTGACTGAAATTAGGGACATGTCTCTGTCCACAAAGACCATCAGGACCATTAAAATGACAACAAACATCTCGACTCAGCAAACTGAATCAATCATCTGTGATGAGTTAGGCGATGTTGATGATATTGAGCAGACAGCGCTGTTTTATGTGAACTTGTGCAGAGGTTTGGCATTTTCTTTTGCTATGAAACATAAAAAACAAAGAATATTAACAGGTTTTTTTTGCCAAGTTATTTTTCAGAGTCAAACAGGTTTTGTGACTCTAAACTTTGTTTGTCTAATGGGACATGTGGTAAAAATTACTCTTTATCAGTAAATGTCGCAGACCCTGATCTAGCCAGATGCTTTAGGTCTCATTTAAAACATAAAGGGGATTTGGCTTCTGCAGTGGCCCCGAGAATCTGGAATAATCTGCCACTTAATATTCTCATTGCAGAGTCTTTACTGTCTTTATGTTGTGGTGTCTCTTTGTTATAACTTGTTTTTAGTCAATTTCACTGTATTAGTTTGCTTTTATGTCTCATTTCATTGTATTTATTTCATTGATTGATTGGTTTCTTGTGTTTTGAAAGAACTTTTAAAGCACTTTGGTTCACCTTGTCTTTAAATGACCTATATAAGTAAATTTGATGGTTAGCATTATTTACTATTTGTCTCTGGCTTCTCGCACTCTGTAGACTTTTTCTAATGTAAATATCAAGTACAACCATAAACTGGTTTTATGATCGGATCATCACCTTCGTGTAAATTCCACAGTGACTCAATGTCCTTCGGTTGTTTAACAACAGTTTACGATTGTACATCGCAAGTTTGCTCAAGTATGGGTGCCAGCTTCCAGTAAGGTTGACTTGTATCAAGACATCCCAACAATGCTTTGAAGGCAGTGTGGTAAGAATAGCTCACGGCAGAAAAGGTCCTGGCCTCCAAAGACAACACAGAGAGGCCGTTACATGACATTAGAGTTGTGCATTATTTAGCGACAAGCTGTGTGGGTCGACACTGTAGTTCTGAAACAGTGCTGAAGGAGAAGGCAACTCAGAAATACCTCTTTTAAATGATAGTAGGTGAATTTAGATTTGTCTCTTTAATTGAGGCCCTTCAGAAGAGTTTTAAGCTTGTGTTTGGAGAAGAATTATTGTCAAACAGTGAGGATGATGGGAACCATAGATTTATTTTTCATCACTTTATGTCACAATGTGTCTTTCATTGGTGAGTCCCTTTTGAGTTCCTTTACCTTATATGATAATTATGTATACATGTAAAATTATAAGAAGCTTTTTCCTTACAATTTCCTTATTTTGCACAACCATTTTGTACAGCTTTATATTTAATTTAAAAAGCTTTATTTAATAAATCTTTAAACATGAACAGAAATACTCTCGTCCTTTGGAATTGATCCCATTTTGTTCATGTTCACTGGCTTTGTTTTATTGCAGGTAAAACCTGGTGCATTCTGATGCTGCTTTTGCGTCTGCTCGTCCTCCTGCTGGCTGGCTTCACGCTCTTCAGTGACGAGCAGGAGAGATTCATCTGTAACACCATCCAGCCCGGCTGTTCTAACGTCTGTTTCGACACATTCGCGCCTGTGTCTGTTGTCCGTCTCTGGGTCATCCACCTTATTCTTCTCTGTCTGGCCCATCTGATGTTTGCAACGTACATCATGCATAAAGTTTTCTCATTTTGCTCTTCTGAAGGCTTCTGTTGCGAGATGAACCGAGGAAGCACACCTTTCATCATCGAGAACTCCTCAGGAGAAGTATCATTGCACAAAGCTCCGCTTCATGACCTCCCACAATTTTACAACTCTTACCTCCTAGTTGTAATTCTACGGATATTTCTAGAAGCTATTTTTTGCACAGGCCAGTTTTACCTTGTTGGTTTGACCATTCCCAAGAGCTTCCTGTGTTATGAGGCTCCCTGCACATCGGGGGTTGAATGCTACATCTCCAGACCCACTGAAAAGACCTTATTGCTAAACTTCATGCTTGTCTCTGCTTCCTTGTCCATACTGCTAAGTTTGGCTGACTTTGTGAACTCGGTGAAGGTGATGGTGAAGTTGAGAAGGAAGAGTGAGATGCTGATGGAAGAACTGAGTAAAGGAGAGCAAAGCAGTATGTTTACAACAACAACTGTGACAGAGGACACTGATGTGCTGTCAAGCAAGAGAATTAGCCCAAGTGGAAGCTCAAAGATGGATGGTGTCAGAGATGAAAGATCGGCTGCAGGTGCTGAGTCCACCAGTGAGCTTCCAAGTACAAAGATGAATGGTGGGGCAGCGCTTAAAACTTGGGAATCTGTTAATGAGAGGAACAAAGATAGAATAATGGAGAGGTCTGGATTATCTGCTCCAATAAGCACTCCTCTGCACAGCCAATTAAAACCTCCAGTTTCCCAGAGCACGACAGCTCCCATAGGTCTCAAAAAGCCGGGCCAGGACTCTCCATTTGGCTTTCATTTGAACACAGGTCAACCGTCTGACTGCAGCATGTTTCAGGACAAGAGAGCCTGGGTGTAACTGACTGAAGGTTGCCATTTCTCACTGCTGTGGACAAAAACTGCCATACTTTTCTTTTTAACAAGCTTATTAACCCTGAACCAATTTTCCTTGGTCTATATTTTTGTTGCATGAATAGGTAGTTTTTTTTTTTGTATAACAGGAAAATATAAAAGACTCCACTTACTACAAAAACACTTTCATTTTCAATCAATGAAAGTACACAACTCATACAAAATGGGAAAATGTTCATAAACCAGCTGAAAATGATAAACTCTTCATTTACCTCGAGGGTTTACAGACCTTTTTATTTTGCTTGAGCTGTTTTATTCAGTCTTGTTCTCATGGCTTCTCCAGTATGCCCAAAAGCAGACAATAGAAAGGTTCAAAATGATCTTTAACAGTTTAAAAACAAAACAAAAACAAATTTCAGATGTTGGTGGAGACCAAACCAAGGTGAAAAGTAGAAAGAAAATGTGCATCTTTAGTACTGTGTCTTCATCTGATCAGTAAAGCTGGACCATGTCTGCTGCCTTTAAAGGCAAATACTTTCTAACATCTGCACCAAACGAACATTTAAAGACTGCTTACAGCTTCTGCCATCGTTCCCGAGTGGCTAAAACTAACTTCATCCCCTGTTTTCTCTCTGTTGATTTGTGACGCTGTTCAGTAGGACCGATAAAAGTCAGCATATCTCATAAAGTGGATGACCTTTCCCGTCATGAGCCCCTGAAGATGTTCAAAGTGTTGAACTGTGGTATGTTCAAAGCATGGCCTGCCACTCACGAGAAAATGCAAACAAGTATTGTTTCAGCTTTCCCACTGTGCTTTACCTCTGACATGGGCCAGGTTGTTCTCGTAAACAAGGGGTGTCCAGCTCGGGTGCTTGATGGCTGCAATCCTGAAGGTTTTAAACTTCTCCCTGATCCAACACACCTGATTCATATTAAATGGCTCTCCTCAACAGCCCTGCAGGACCAACTTTGGACCCCTGTAGTAAACAGTGGCACGTGAATTAAAATGAATTTTTTTGTCTAAGTGTTGTGATTAAAGAGCAATAAGATATCCACATTCCTCATCTTGTAACTTTTGCATTAAAATGAATCCTGTTAATTAATCCTGTTTTGCCATGAGTTGCATGGAAAACCTATCTATGAAAAGGACCAGTCAAAATGTCTTTCCTGCACAAACAATGAGTCTGTAGTGTCTATCCCTTTACAAAAATGATCAGATAGTTTAGTAGATTTGTAGTAGTTTTGCAGACTGAGTGTAAATGTGATCCCTAATCAGGCTTAGTTTTTTTAGTTTAAAAGCAATACTAATGAACTTAGGCAGATTTATCACTTTGGCGGCCCCTTAGCGAAGACTAATCCAGCCTCCATCTTGCATCTTGTCTCTTCTCTGAGTTCTCTCCCGCTAGTTTAAGTGAGTGTGATGTTGACATGTCTTAAAACTTGCACTCCCCATTTCTCTCTTTTTCCTTGCTGTCTCAGATAATGTCCTCCTGGGTGTCTTTGCTGAATCAACCTTGGTGGGCATTCAAAATGGCCAGCGTGTTGACATGTAGTTGCTGGTGTGTAAGGCGGTGTAAAGTGATGCTCTGGGCTGGAAAAAAGTTGTGAAGTGTGGTTTCTCAGCCTCAGGACGCTGCAGGGCAACAACAGCTCCAGGAATGAGCATAATGGATGCCAATTATCTCTTTATTATCATCCCTTGAAGATAAATGGGTGCCTATTATAATGGTACTCAGTGGACTCAGCCTCTGCATGCTCCTACTATCGTTAAATCAAACTTCTATGATGAATTACTAGTAAGTGGATGGATAGTAAGATAGATAGGAGCAAATTGTTTAGTTTAGTTTTTGTGCAGCATTCTGGTGGAATAAGGAGTACTTAGAGTTTATAACAGTAAAAAAGATTGGTATTGTTTTTCCCTTTGTGCCCTTGCAGGGATGTTTGTTTAAAACCCTGAGCCGTTTCTGTTCAGTTATGAGGAAATGAATCTCTCACACAGACTGACCCTCATGAAACGGATACACTGCTCAGCTGTTGTCTGGATGGCTGAATGCTTGCAGCCACAACAGACACACTGACCTGACCCCTGACCTCTTGCATGACCGCTTCAAGACCCAGCCGTGACCTGACTTAAGCTAGTCCTGCTCAGTTGACATTAGGTCTTCAAAGATCTCACCGCCATCATTCATCATCAACTCAGCGTGGATGCAAAGTTCTACCTTTTGACCTTTAAGAGGCAGAAAGTGACAAATAGATTATTAAAAAATTTCAGATTTAATGCAACATGGGAGAAGAATGTTACTAACAGAGATTATTGGTGGCAAACTTAAAAATATCTTCTTAATTTTGCTCTTCTTTTATTTCACTTAAAAAATAAACTTTTCCATGACAAAGATTTAGAGTTAGATCATTTAGTTTCATTGTGCAACTCTTTTTTTCCTCTAGGATCTTTGTCAAAGCAATTTGTGATGCCATGTGTTTTCCATAAATACTCTAACCGTCCATCTTGTGCAGCTTGCTGACCTTGTGTCTTTTCTCTCCTAAAATTTTACATCAAAGAATATCTCAACAGACCTGGGAAAATAATGCCCAAAAATCTAAAGACAAAAACAGATTTTAAAAGTCCGATTTCTCAGACATGTTTAGGAAAATCTTTTTTGAAGGACTATTTGTAAAAATAGGACATGTGGTGGATGATGCTCTCTTCCAATTTGTAATTCTGGATATCAGGTCTGGAAGACAGCATAACTGTTGGCAAGAACTTCATAGTAAAGAAAGAAAATATCCTTTGAGGCAACCATGTCATTTTCCTGCTCTAATGATTTTTACTTCCCCCTTCCAATACAGTAAATGCAGCATCCAGCAACCTTTTAAGCAACTGTGCTGTTGCACGTAATATGACTTACAGCAGCTCCAAAAAAAGCTCTAAAACCTTTTTTACCATCCAAACTGAAGAATTTATTGAACCAAAACTGGTTACCACACAGTGAGTGCCAATGGGATCTTATGGGAAAGCATTCAATTAAGTTAAAGCACCAGTTCACAAAACAAACCTGACAATTTACTGTATGCAAGTACCTGCTAACAATGATAACACGCAACAAAATGTAATTAAAGAGGAAACTATCAAACACAGTGGATAACTGGTGGATAACCCAGTCTACATTCAGATTGCATTAAGTTCAGGTTGAAGGAGACTCACTGCTGCAGGGGAACTGCTGGTCTTCTCCATGTATGCAGCCACAGATTTTTGGCTTGTATGTCAAGATGAGGCAAAAGAAACAAGGTCGCTTCAAACACTTCTCTCAAAAATTTGGGAACAATCACACATGACACACAAGTTGCTACAAGCCATATTCTTAGTAATCAGTAACACACGGATAGCAGAAGCTGACAAATCAGCTAAGAATGAATTAATCATTTAATGTTAAGATCAGTTGTTTTTATTTTGTCATAATTACAGACAAATATCTCGGAAGTCATTATCAAGCGATACAAACTCAAGTCAATCTGGATGCAAGTGGATAGATTTACAAACAGAGAAACAGATGTAGTGACTGAGCAGTGATGCTACTGTGAATGACATTTTGCATTCATGAATGTGGATAAAACCTTATGTTTTCTCAATAGAAGCCTCGTTATTTACTCAAGTGAATCAGCAGTCTGTAGTCATCATATTAAACCACTGAGAATTCAGGCATTGATTCAGCTCCGGAAAATGTAGAAGAGCCTCTACAGTCAGGTCAAAGAGAGTACCATGATGGCTTCTGAACTACTTTACCTCCAGAATAGCCGTGACCCCAATGCATGCCTCATACCCTTCTCATTTTTCGTCTGCTGTGGTATTTGGGTCAGCCAAGACATGCAGAAACGTTCACAGGGTGGCCAGACATCAAATGGGTGTTCAGAGAAAGGACGGCACTGTCACTGGTAGAGGTCAGAGAGTCAGACAAGTTAACTTAGTGACCCTGCTCATACGTCAGCCCAGAATGCTGATGCTGACCTCCCCGCATGTTGACAATCCACCTCTCTTTCAACTACAAAACACTCATAGAAATAGTTTTGTCAGCTATGTGTCCTTGGAAAAATCTCAGTTGAAAAGATGGCTCTAAAAACAAAACCAATTACAGAGAGTCAAAGCAAAACGAAGAAATGTTACATGGGTAAAAATGTAACCTCTACCCCCAAAAGATGGAGCAATAAAACAAAAACACAGTCATCTACAAATCTCATAAACTAATTTTTTTCCACAACAAAACACAGAAAATAAAATAAAAAAAGTTAAAAATGAGACCTTTTACTTTTTGATAAAAAAAATAATCACAAGCTCATCTTGAATTTAATGGCAGGAAAACGGTTAAAAAAAGCGAGGACAGGAAAATCGAACGGCTGGAAAATAAGTGCCACTATAAAGAAACAGCAGAAGCAACATGCAACTAATTTTATTAATTAGCAACAAGTCTGTAACATGAGTGCAGAACACCTTCAAGAGGCAAAGTCTCTTAGAGTAAAAGATGGGCAGAGGAGAAATTTCATAATAATGTTCTGGAATGTTAGACTGTAAAGATACTAAATATTAAATCATCTGCAGCACATGATATCAAAAATATTCAAAGACTCTGAAGACATACCATATCACTACACAAGGGACCCAGGTAAAAATCAGTGTTCGAAGCTGTTGATCTTCAGACTCTTAAGGTAAGGCAAGGACAAGATTATTTGTATAAACACATTTCATCTACAGGACAATTCAAGGTGCTTTACATACAAACATTAGAAACATTACAGCGGGGTGCAGAAATTTTTAAGAAGAATTAAAAACAAAAGTATAAATCACAAAATAAACAACAAAACTGAATAAAGAAAGAAAGAAACCCTCAGAGTAAATATCACTTGTTATCATAAAAGGCTGAAAATAGCAAAGGTTTTAACCCTGATTTAAAACTGCTGAGAGTCTCAGCAGACCTGCAGGTTTCTGGGAGTTTGTTCCACATGTG
>JAOXYM010000008.1:25893236-25906428 GCA_028567055.1 Leptatherina wallacei
AGTCCAGCCTCTAACTGTCCAAGGTTTTCAAAACAGTCCGGTTCAAAGTGATCACCACAAGCCAGCAGGTATTTTCCAACTTTTTCTGGATGGTTGCCATTAAAAATGAAGTAGATGCATGCAGCCTATAATTCCTCTGACTGTGGGAGTTTATGTAGTAACACACGCTTGACACGGCCGTCTACAGAACATTTCACGTGCGCCTTCTTCATTTCTGCTGCTTTCTGTAGGCTCAGGATGGGCGGGGCGAACACACGAGGTGCCAAACACACACAAGCTCATGACGGGGGCTGAAGAGCAGCCAAGCAGCTGGGGGAGGGACTTTCCGGAGGGACTTTCCCAGTTCGTAGTAACAAGGGATTTTCAAACCGCCTTTTTTAAAGACTTAATTGTAAAGTCACTTACAGCCTACTTGTGTCCAGCGTTTTTTTTTTATGGGAGTTTTTGGTCTGTTTGTGACTTAGAACATTGTAAGAGACTACTCCAAGGACTTATAAAAGTGATTTTTGCATAATATGTCCCCTTTAACAAGCGTGCTCTGCTCCCTGTTTGTCAGAGCTTGGTCCACAATGCCGACAGTCAGTCGAATTTGTTTCCATCATCTAAGATTGCAAATACAAGCAGCCAAAATTAGTTTCCTCCTCAGGGTGTCTGGACTCCCCCTTAGAGATAAGCTCAGTCATTTAGGAGGGGCTCAGAGTGGAACTGCTGCTCTTCCACATCCAGAAGAGCCAGATGAGGTGGTTTGGGTATCTGGTCATGATGGAATGCACCAAAGATTGAGATTACATTAGTCAGATGAGGAATAGAGGTTTCAGGATGTCTTTTAAAAAATTAATTTCCCAGATTAAACTATATAACGTGGAATCCAATTGAATTTGGATTGATCATGTTAAAATGCAAATATACCTCACCTACCACTGTGTGTCACCATTACATCAAACATTTTTAATATTTTGTCTGGAGCTAAGCTTGTTTGCCTCTTCTTTTCTACTGCTGAGAACATTTTACAGATGCCTTATGTGACCAAAGATAATAAAAAAAATTGTTTAAAAATGATATTATTGCTGAAGTCCTATTTTTAAAAAGATTCATCCATGGCATATTCACACAACTTGTCAAGGTTAACAAATGCTGGAAAGTTCAGATGCTCATAAGCTACTTAAAACATTAAGACAGTGGTTAAATTACACCGTTATAAAGTAAACTTGATTTAAAAACGTACCTTTTTTAAGTCAATACAATCGTTTTCATGAAAGTGATGTACAAATTCTGATTCATTTCCTTATCCAGGCCTTTTTCACTTAATATGCTGGAAGCAGTGAGATCATCTGTCCATCACAAGACCTGTCACTTAGGCCTGTTTGTTTTGGACCGCATTGTAAATCAGCCATGACATGACAATAGCTGTTACTGAAAGCCAAATGCTTCCCACCCAGCTTTGTATACACTGTGAAATTGTAGGCTCCAGTTGCTATGTGACCTTTAATGGCCCATGTAAGCCATTCAGACATGTTAACATGATTTATTCCAAACTAATCGCAGTCAGACATCTAATTAGATCATTAGACAGAGACTTCATTCATAAACAGCTTAATTGGAGCTAATGAAGAAGGAGCTGGCTTCTCTGGATTTCACCAATAGGATCTGTCCGCGATGAGCGCTTCCTGAACTGACAAGTCAGCGCCTTGTTTATGTTAGAAGGAGATGGATCAGGCATGACCTCTCAACCCATTTCCTCTGTTGATTTTTTGCTTGAGGAAACACGCTCATACCTTTGCCGCAGCACAAATGCACACACATGTGCACCACTGGAAGAGGAGACTAATGTGTTTTGTATCTAAGACGGAGAGGGAAGGCAATGTGTTCAAGCTGAAGGGAGCAAATCTTCCTTTATAGTATAATTATTCAATGACACACAGAAGTGCTCACAGTTTGGACTCTGTGGGATGTCACTTATTTGATGTGTTATTTGGTCATCTGCCATTTTTTGTCCCAGTATGACATGTGGCCTTTACACTGACCACGTTTTAATATGAGAATTAAGTAGAACCACTTCTGACTTCTTCTTTTTTTAACTCATCCACTCCAGCATCATAGCAAGCAGAATGATGGTTTGGCTCCCATGTTGTGCCAAACAAATTTGCTTTACCAAGGGGGAGCTTAATGGACATAAAGGGAATGATGCTTTATGGATATAAGCATGTGCGTGTGAGTGGAAGTGCAAAAACATAATTAATGACTTGTGTTTGATGTTGAGTGTGATCATGCAAATGCAACGGTGCCTTCCAAGGATCAGAAGCAGCCAGTTTCAGACTTCTTGAACTGCGAGTTGCTCATCCCATGGCTCAATCTGGTTTCACATTGCACCCCTTTCCTCCAAAATGCTGAATGATACCTAAAAGTTTTCAGTGTGAATTTTAGGAAGATGTGTATAAATAAATAACATTCTTGGACAATGTTTGAATATTTCACATGCATCATATTACACCAGAGGAAGGTGACATTTCCTCATTTAGATAAAAACTAAACTAAACAAAACACAGCATGTTCTAAGAAAGCAGTGTTTAATTCTGGTCCTGGAGGGCTAAAGTCCTGCAGGTTTTAGATATGTTCTTGTTCCAACACAGTGGTTAAAATAAAATAGATCTTTCTAACAGCTTGTCAAGTTCTGCACAAGCCTGTTAATGATCCATTAATTAATTTGAGACACGTTGAAGCAGAGAAACATCTGAAACGTGCAGGACTCCAGGACTAAAATAGGACATTATTGTTATACAGGTCGGATAACCCTCAACCTTTCGAGATTGCACCACAAGGTGGCGACATAACATAACTTTAACCGTCAATTTTCATGGTAATGAAATCTTGCATTTTGGAGAGTTTGGACCTCATCAGATTGTATTATCTACATCACTTGTGTCATTTAAGCCGGACTACAACTCAGCTACTATAAAAATTTGAGAACACTATATATTTTTGTTCTAGTCAGGAGGCAAAAAATAGACCCAGCTGACGCGCACTTGAAGCCATTACGCACAAACTTCTTAACATCTCTAAACTCGGAACCACAGTTGATTGGCAGTCATCCCGTCACAAGATAAACGGACCACACACTGCACGGCCGTAATTACCTTTCCACACGCCAAAGAGAGAGATAGAGAGATAGAGGGCGAGAGAGAAAGAGTCAGCCTGCAGTTACAAGTCTGCCAGGTCTGACACCCTAATCAGAAGCCTCAGGCATACCAATAAGCTGCATTATATCTTGTTAAGAATAACTCCAACTGTCCATTTTAAACGTCTTAAAATATAAAATATATTCATTTTGTAATAAAATTTGGCAGCCTTCTTTGCTTAATTTTACTGGCAGACTAGAGAGCACGAATTTTTTTCCTCTACAATTCACTCACCTGTTTGAAACTGGGACAAAAAAGGGGAAATGAAGAATATATTTAAAGGGTTATAACCAAAGACGGAAGAAGTAACGGCAAACTAATGAGCACTGTGCGTAAAACCAAGGAGTTCCCAAGTTGTTTCTTTAACGCAGTGCTGATGTTGTTAGAAGCTGAACAGAGCCCATCCCATGTGGTCAAAAATGCAGCTCACAACTTTTAGTTAAACATAAACTTATCTTTCAGTAATCAACCACGACGCACAGCACAGCTCAGTTTGGAAATATTCACTCCAACTGTTAAAAAAGTGTCAGATACCAGAGGAATAATTGGCAAGAAAAAAAAGGAAACCTGTAAAGTTCAATAAAAGCTGTTTTATTTGCAAAATATAATCTTCTATCAAAGTGGAAATTATACATATTTACAGTCTCATAAAATTCCATATACAAATGTACACCAATAATTATATAAATACACTTTAAGCCTTATGCAACCCGTATGAGACATTATTAAGGCATTGATTAATGTATAAATCATTCTCAAAGACAAAAACCAGCCTCACTATGGCATCGCTTCAAGCAGAGCAGTCTCATTGTGAATCTTAGTTTAAGACACATTGGTTCTTCACAGTTAGAAGAAGTAGAGCCTCAGCTATACCATGCAACCTATCGACAAGGGGGATCTTGTCAGCTGTAAGCATTCAATTAAGCCCAGATAAGACTCTGCATTCTTCGTGCCAGGTACATTGTTCTGCTGCTGACAGTCTCATTATTTAAAGAGAAGCCATTAGGCACTCATTAATGTGCTAATTACAACACGCTGATGGACAATCCCAACACAATTAGTCACAGCCACCCCCCTCCCCTTCCCTATATCTCTATTCAAACCCATGGACGTCATTTGGATAAGGCAAAGGAGCATGAGTTCCAAATCAGAACTTTAAAATTCAACAAATAATTCACATTTGGGAGCCACAGTTTAAATTTAAACTGGCATTTTGGTGGCTGTTTTAATAATTTATCTAAAAAACAACAACAAACAAACAAACAAAAACAGTTCATTTGATCTAAGTCCCCACAGAGCTGTTACGGTTCTTTTTTTTTTCTTTAAAAAAAGTCTTTAGTGTCAAATGACAGAAGATGCAATGGAGCGTCCAACCCTGTTCAAACCCGGGACAGTGGCATTTGTTTGGGGCAGGAGACGGAACTGGCCGTGCCGGACCTCCAGGTCAGTCCCGTGCTCACATCACTGTACATGGAGCCCGCAGACGCTTTACTCCCCCAGCAGCAGCGTGTGCAAAAAGTCCTCCACGAGTCAAGTGTTTTCCCGGACCAGATCCAGGCTCCTGAGGTGATTCCCACCAGGAGACACATGAAGTATTTCAGCATGAACACAGCATAGTCCGGCCTCTGCCTGTTCGGGTCTGTGATGCACGTACAGTTGTGCGTAATTTCCCAAGTCTGTCTGTTGTGCTGCTCATAAAAATAACACGCCACTATGACAGTGGCCGGGACGGTGTATAAAACTGTGAAAACTCCAATCCGGATCATCAGTCTTTCTAGTTTGTCAGTCTTAGTGCCACCTTGCTTGATAACGCTCCTGATCCTAAACAGCGACACAAACCCAGCCAGCAGAAACATGGTACCGATGAACAGGTAGATGACCAGCGGCGCCAACACAAACCCCCGAAGGTTATCCAAATTCTGGTTGCCTACATAGCAAATCCCGGCCACAGAATCCCCGTCCACAGAGCTCAGAGCCAAAACAGCTATGGACTTCATGCTGGGGATGAGCCAGGCAGCCAAATGAAAGTATTGAGAGTAACTGGCTATTGCTTCGTTGCCCCACTTCATACCTGCAGCGAGAAACCAAGTGAGGGACAGGATCACCCACCAGATTGAGCTGGCCATGCCAAAGAAATAGATGAGTAGAAAAACGATGGTGCAAAGCGCAGGACCTGTGGTTTCATAATGAATGTGTTCGACGCCGTTTTCCCTGTTGCAGGCCACTTCCTCGTGTCCAGCGATCAGTCTTACAATATATCCAACTGACACAAACATGTAGCAGGCGGAGAGGAAGATAATGGGTCGCTCTGGGTACTTAAACCTCTCCATGTCAATCAGAAAAGTTGCCACAGTTGCAAAAGTTGAGATGAAACACAAGACGGACCACAAGCCAATCCAAAAAGAAGTAAATGTCCGCTCCTCTTGGGTAAAGTAAGGGTTATGACATGGCATGGCACAGTTCAGGATCTGTCCTGTTTTGACCCGGTTGTGCAGCGGGTGCCCGTCGTTGGTTACTGGAACCATGGGCGCACGACAGAAGCATCCCGTTTCACACTGAGACGTTGCAGGTTTGTGTTTACTGGGGAAGCCTCGACCGTAGGGACTCTTCTTCTTGTTGTTAAACGGTTTCTGTGGGCGGTTTGTCGGCTTGGCCAGCACAGGGGAAACAGTAGTGGTCTGGCTCCGGTTATAGTCCATACACAGCGTGTCCTGGTTGCCTTGCTCAGGGAGCAGGTCGCACCTCATCCGGTCTGGCCACGGGAAGCCGTACTGCCTCATCAGCGGAGCGCAGCCAGCTTTGGCCCGCTCACACACGCTCCTGCACGGCGGCAGCGGCTTCTTGTAGTCTTCCAGGCAGATCGGCGTGTACATGCTGCAGAGGAAGAAGCGCAAGTCCGGGGAACACTTTATCTCCACCAGCGGCCAGAATTGGTGCACTTCCAGGCCGGCTTCGTCCTGCGTGTCGTGGTTAAACTGGTTGGGCATGTAGGTGTGATTGTAGCCGATACCTTTACAGAGAGGAACGGAGATCTCCTGACACTGAAGTTCCTTGGCCGCCAGGCAGCGCGCTGCGTGCAAGATGAGGGTTAACAGCACACACCATCCCGGGATGCTCCTCTCCATGGCTGGCTTCTGTGCGCGATTAGTCCTCGACAAAGTGACAGCGAACTTGCGCTTTGCAAGCAGGCTGCAAAGTCCAACTAACGCAAGAATGCCGCTAAACTCATGCTAATGCGCAAACAGTTTATGACGCTTTTCAGTGTGCGTAATATCCCCAAAAAGAAGCGTTTTACTATCACATAACCTAAGGATACCAGCAGTCTTCTGGCTCTCTTTGTGTCAGTGCTCCGCCGTGTTTTGGCTCTGCATGATCTGAAGCTGCTGGGCGCGTTACGTTTTATATCGGAGCAACTAGGACACTCCCCCCAGCATGAGCAGGGAGGGGGAAAAAGTCAAGTCAATCAAGATTCCCTTCTATAGGTGTTTGTTTAAAATGTTCACCCTGGAGGAAGGGTTATAATCACTTTGTCCTTGTGTACATTCACACACAGCTCTTTGCAAGAGGTGCGTGTGTGTATGTGTGCACGGTGGGGTAGGAAGGGGGTTAGGATACAATAGATACATTATGAAAGCATGCAGCTAGACATGCAAATAGCATAGAGTGAACCAACAGGTCAGTGAATACATCTTTTTAGGTCAATAGGATACAGTTCTTGAATGTGAATGCGTCAGAGCATCGCTGTGTCATGTAATGGGAGAAAAAATTTAAAGGTTTTCTAAGATGGTTCAACTGGTTTCGGTGCTGTTTGAAGATCATGATATAACTACAAACACTCTGATTTAATGCAACTTCTTGCTCAAAAGTGTTTAATGAATTCCCCAGTGGTGCAAAAGGGAAATGTTTTGCAATATAAGAACACAGAGCAAAGACTAAGTTTGGTGCACAGCTGCAAGGTCAACATGCAGAACTAATATAGAAAATCTGCTGTCACAGCCTCAGGACCTGGAACTTTTTCTGCACATTCACAGTAATTCTGAAGAAAAGGTTGACTAATTGATTTACAAATAATTTACTCAACATTTAACCTTTCTTTCTGAAAACTACTCAAATGAAAACTTTAGGATGTCGTTTGAATACCTGGATTGATATCTGTATAATTTGCAGGATTACTCTGTGTCTGTGAAATGAGCTAAAAAAAAGAGTAAAGCATACATCTCTATAAAAAAAATAATCTGAAATTAATAGTACTTTTATGTGTAGTATTAATCATTTAATTGCATCCATGGATGGGGCTAAATTAAATATTTCAACTTGTATCCTTGTGGTTGTTATATGTTATCACCTTTTATATTTGGAATAGTTTGGAATTTTGTGTAATTTTGGTTTAAAAGCTTGCAGAGGAACCATTTCCTTTGCATGCCAGTTGTACATTTGCGAAATTTTCTGTGCAACCCCTCAGCGTTAATCTGATGATAAGTTTGAGAGAAGCTAATTTGTTAAATTGCTGTCAGCAAACAGTTCTGAAAACCACAAGGGAGCACTAATAGTCTGATGCTGTCCATCATTCACCCTCCACTGGAGAGAAAGACTTCCTGCCTCCTTTCTGTTTGACAATGTGAAAATGTACATGGAGCTTTAGAGTTGTATATATGTGTGAAAAAATGAGACAGTGTGTCTACATGCTTATGTGTCTGCTTGCCAACAAGAGAAAATAGACAGTCTGTGTGTGTGTGTGTGTGTGTGTGGTAAGCCAGGTTACTATGGGCTTGTTAGCCCCCAGCGGGGGGTCGTCTTGGTCTAAAGGGAGGGGACTGTTTGTCTTAATGCCGCTGCCAATGTTTCACTCAGTGCATGCTGGGTTGGCGATTACTATGTCGCACCGCCGGCCTAACAAACAGGACAGTTTTTATGTGTGTGCGCAAACAGTTTCAGAGCTGAGCCAAAAAGAAATAAGCTAACATGGGCAGATACAGGTTTGTGATAGCACTAATTAAAGTCATTCACACTTCTTATTGTATTCAACAGCTTCAAATGGAGCTGAGACAGTTCGGCAGACAGGCAGTGTGATTCCAATCCACAGGTTTTATCAGCACTAATTAGCCCCAAACTCCAGTATTTGTAAAAGGAGGCTTACTTTAACATAGTTTGGTGCCTTAGATGGCTGGGATTGATTGCATGCAAGAAGACACTTTAAAGACTGCTTCCATGAAATCTTGCAAACGGAACCTTTACTAAAATGAGTTAAGAATTTTCTCTTTAAATCCCTGTATCCATCTCTTTTACAATCAGTCCTTAACTGATGGAAAAGAGGAAAATATCACTCAAGCATTTGATATTCAGTGTGGGATGAAATGATCATTTGTCACTGTATAAAAAGCAAAAACTGCACCTTTAACTTGATATGGAAAGTTGCTCTTATATACCTAAACAATAATCAAAACCAGTGGTGATGGCAGGACCACCTGCTGTGTCCCTATAACACAAGCATCAGGGAAGAAAAAAGACTATGCCGGAACACCTTCCAATGATGACCTCCAAATGCCATTTACATGATAAATCCAACATCTAGGAAAGAGGACAAAACTTTACGGTGCAGAATGAAGCAACGTCTGTATTTTATTCAAAATTTAAAAAGAAAACCCAACAAAAACAATTAACTTTGTTTCTGTGAAGTGAGGTTGTTACTGGATTGGTTTTTAGTATCCAACATAGTTCCAGCTCAAAGACCTGCATTTCATTAAAAAATGTATATATCACATGGATTATTCTGCAATTGAAGTGATTTTATATGCTTTTAAGCTTTCTGCAATAAAAGATAACACAGCATAACATGCTAGTTTCTTACCTATGCTAAACAGCCAATCAGAGTAATCTCTCTCAATGACAGGCCCAATGCAAATTCTACATGTTGAATTCCAAATGTTCAACATGATCCATCAGAGCCAACGGGACATTATGCACAGAACAGACAAAAGTCATGTTCACCCATGTACCACGCTCTCCTGACAGCCGATTGTTATCATGGTGTTTGAGGCCCTTCAGAACAAAATCATAATGGTTAGTCCAACATACACCACACCGCCTCCCACAACCTTTAGTTTGTCTAATCAGCATATGTTTTACTCTCCACACATCAAATACTCAAACTTGATTTATAGTCTTGAATCCAACATACAAAAAAAAAAAATCTTGATGTGTCCAGACCCATCTGCAAAGAGACTTCCAAGTGAAATAAGATATGACGAATGCTGAGGATTAAGCTACAAGATCTCCTCCCTGGAAACCTTAAGTTTAAGTCCAGGGACTGCAGTAAAAGACATCTATCAATGCTAAATTTTTGCTTTATTTTTTACTTTTTTTTTTCTTTTTTGTTTTAGGCCACAAAACTGTGTGGTTAGATTTATGGAAATATCTCTTTGGACCAAGGTCCTCCTCCATTTTCTGGGTAACCATTGTGAAGTCAATGTGACATCACCTATCACCGTTTTTAAGGCAACAAAAAATATTTGGTTTGGTTAAAGAAAAGTTTAAGTAGTAAATACCATGTGTAAGAAAGAACAATCATTTGCATAAAGCTTTTCCTTCATTTTCTGAGTTACCATGGGGATATACAGTAAAAGTAGCATCACTTGCAAAGAACATTAATTTGGAGGTTCATGGCGTTTTATGTACCAGGTTTGTTTGTTTTATGTACCAGAAGTGTTTGTGATGGACTTATAGTATATTGGGTATAGCATTTAATGATGGAGTGGAGGGACAACAGGTTGATCTCAGAGAAAACTCCACATAAATTGTCCTTAAACAGGCAAGAAAATAGAGTCTACAGGAAGAGTAACGAAGGAATGAAAAAAAAACACACAGAAGTCAAAGCAATAGTTAAAGATTAATTTAATGAAAACTAATTATATTAATCCAGTTTACTTTAATTCCCACTGACTCATCAACTTCCTTCACAATTTGTTCAATTTGGATGATTTCAGTGTTCAAACTCCCAAAATGTTTTGAGTGCTTGAAGGTAGGGTGGGAGATGTATTCCATGAGCATTTTTTATCATATTGCTTTAAATCCCTTTCACACCCTGATTGCAGCCAATTAATTAAATGCTCTAACAGACAAATAAAATTCTTTAGTCACCTGTGGAACGGACAGGTCTAAAAAAACCCCATCCAATCATTTTAACCGGCCTGTTCTAAACGATTGGATAGTGATATGTCAATCAAACTCAACTGCCATTTGTCCATCCCCCCCTCCCGTGTTCCTCTCAGACATATGGAATTCCTGTGCTCTGGAGGCATGGCTTCAGGGAAAAGTCTGAAGAAAGGGGTTGGACTTTTGAATTGTGTATTTTCGAAATGTAGCTTGCTCGAATGGTTTTTCCAGGATCTCCTACCCTCCCTTTAAGTTGACAAGAGACCTTTATGCTTTGGAGCAGTTCGGCAGCAATGACACTGTAAGTATTAGAGACCAAGTGGTCCATCTGTCAACTTCTGATCAGCATTCCTTGTCACCCTTTGAAAGGAATTTTCTTTATAAGAAGTGACTTTTTTCCATGAGTTGTTGACAAAGTTTTAATGCCGACCTCACCAGAAGGAGATCATGGGCACAACATTCTGCTGTTGTGGTTGCAGGAGGACAGACGCAGACAAGTATCAATGAACCTGGCTCAGTAACATCAAATTTAAAGGATCCGTATATTAATATATTGCGATACCATTTAGTCTTTTTGGAGGATTACATGAAGACAGATGAAATGCAGCCTTAGGTTTTCTAATAAGTCCGTTTTTACAACATTACTTGGTTCTTACAAGACATGAATCATTTCATTGGAACCCTTGGAGCATTTTTCTAATGGTGGAGGGAGACATTTTGGACATTACTATGTACAGTATGTGCAAGAATTATTTGTAGCCGATCCAGATGTCTCATGCTGAGCCAGCTGTCTCCAGCTGAGCTGTGAACTGCAGGTGAAAGTCATAGTGAACAGGTGCCTCCTCCTCCCACCAGGGTGAACAGAATAGCAGAATGAGCATCAGTTACACCAATCGCTGTCTATCAGAGTGGAACCCGTATTGATTAACAAGGCTGATAGACTCACTGGCCCCAGCCACCAACTGTCGAGTATGCCTCCCGCCTTCTGTGTGCAACAGCGATAGTGGGTTTAGGGTTACTCACTGGCCCCCTGCATACCAAATTTAAAAGGGTGGAAATGGCATTACTGCATCTGTTTAGAAGTCAATTCCTGCATTCTTTAGGCTGTCCCACTCTACCAATCCTATATCTAACCTCCCTTCTTGCCTCCCTCTTGCTTACCCACCCAATCTTTTACCAAATTCTCCCAGGGCTCTCAATGTTCGTGACGCTGAAGAAAAGGGGAGTGAGTAGAGGGGGTGGAGATTAGTGTGAGCGTATGTGGAGGAGGAGGGGATGTGGGGGCTTCCTCACAGAGTTACTGAGGCATGCTGTGAAACTCTGCAATCTTTTGTCTTTGTAACCTTTTCATGGGAAATTTTTTTGTTGTGATTCGCTCAAAAATCTAACAAATCTTTCGATGGTACAATGTACTAACACTCATTCATGTTGAATTCAGCCATGGTAGGGATACACACAATCTCATGAGTCTGGAGCAAGTTTTCATAGGATCTGAAAATACTGAGAGTGATCAATAATAGCTCGATAAGAAAAAAGGGCATAATGCCGACTGAGGTAATAGGTCATATGCAGAATCCCTCTGGGTCCGGTTTCCAGGGGTAGTGGTGTATAGCCAGCAGATGGGAACACCTGGATAATCCTCAGGGATAAGCTGATGATGTGGAAAATGTGTTTAAAAGACAGAATTACAGACATGCAGCCATATTTTAAGAACGGCTTCCGATGATTGATGAAAGAAACACTCAGAATTATTGTTCTGATAAGATGACATGAATGAAAAGGATTTTGTCTGATAAGACAACAGGGATACTAAAAGATGTAAAGAATGAATGCCGCAAAAAAAGGCAGAACATCCAAGTCAGGACAGAAACAAGAGGGGAACGATTGTTCATATTCAAATTTTGCAAAAGCTTCGTGAACCAGTGAGCAGTTTTAGAAAGTTATATGTCAGCTAATATGGGGACATTTTGTAGATTGGTTAGTTGTGTGATTTGAGCAAAGGGTAACACATCCAAGCAGTTCACAGAATGTGCAAAAACCTGGTTGGATGTTTGAAATACACACCAAATCCTGTTTACCTCCAGGGTCATTTCAGGATGCCAGTGGTCGTTTTGATTTCCTGCCGCCAACGTTGAAACACACATTAATAAGAAGCTCCCCAGTTTCCATGATCCAATTAACCTCTTATTCAAATGAAATTTAAGTGGAAATTAAATAATTGCTTTCCCTTTTTGGGATTAAAAAATATTGTTTAATTGTCGGCACCCTTTTTCAAATCTTTTCATGACAGATCTAAGGTTTGGAGTTAGTGTTTGAATATTACTTACCTAGTTCAATCTATTTTTGAACGTGCAGCATTATTGGACGGCAGCAGCAGTCCTTTTCTGAGGTGGTGATGGTCATTTCACATCTTTCTGTCATGCGGTTTTACATTAGATAACACCATACATTCTCGCAATTATTGTTGCTTTTTATTATGTATAATGCTTTTGACATCTAAAAAAATGGCACAAGCACAGTAGTGGTTTTGGGGGGTGTTTCTATTCAGTTGGATTCACATTTGTCCATGAGAGGCAGCACCTCATCCATCTACCACTGTGTGTCATGGTGTTCAACTCTGTAATCAGTAGGGTGGTCATGGCAACATTGTCAGTTCAAACAGCGACATGTGAAGTGACAAAAAAAAAAGGTCATTTGACATCTAGAAATGAGGTCAAATAAATCTGTTTTGGTTTTGACATTGGAAAGGGCCACTACATATTAACTTGTGTCTTATGTCTTGTGTCTTAAAGAGTAAACAAAACACTGTTTACATCCTGGGAGAAGAGGTGGAGGTGGTGGAGGAATACAAGTACCTTGGAGTT
>JAOXYM010000008.1:25969066-25994682 GCA_028567055.1 Leptatherina wallacei
CCGTGCCGAGGGAGTGGGGAACCCCCACTGAGAGGAAAGTCCACCGGATAGCTCATCACAACAAAATGTGACTGTGTATGTGTATGTGTGTGTGTGTGTGTGTGTGTGTGTGTGTGTGAAAGGGAACTGAGAATGGGAATTACAGCACATTCCTCACTCCTGCACATGCTGTAAAATATCCATCCTCAATTCTGACCTATTATATTGAGGCATCAGTAATATTGTTAACATAAATAAAGACTTATGAGAGAGGATACTTAGCTGGCAAAAAAAAATTGGCATCAGTTAAAATTGGTGAAAATAAGTTGGAACAAATGAGTTTAACATAATCGTAATTATTAAACTTAAATGATTGATTAATTCAAGGACTTAAAAACGTTACCATGTTTCTGGTTACCATCTTCCTCAGTTCCTTTCTGTCTTTCTCTCCTTCTTGGCTTTGCCTCTTTGCTTTCTGTGCCCTCTTCAGGGTCAGGGGCTTCTCAGCAGGACTTCCTATCAGAGGGATGAACCGTGGCTGAAAACAGGAGGTTTCTGCACCTTGCATGATGTCCCTGCAGGCAGCCAAGAAAGTGCCCCCTTCATCCTCATCTTCCCTCCTCACATGAATCAGGGCTGAAGCAAACTTAGGAAGTGAACTGTGAAGTCTTTATGCTCTTGAATTGAACCGTCTGAGTAAATGAAGACAATTGCTAGCCAACCTGGGCGGCAGAAAATATCTGACATGACTGGAATATCCTTAAAGATGAATTGAGAACAGATCATGTCGAAGTCTGCTGTGATAAGATGTTGTTACAGTGTTATGATACCAATTATATGAGTAAGAAATCAAGTTGATTTCTGATGCAATGTGTCCGCTACCTTGTACACTTTTTTCACTGACCTCCATGTTGCTTTCTACTTGTTTGTCTCTACGGCTATGTTCAGGTACAAAAACAGTCAGAAGGAACTCCATCTGTCATTCTAGCTCTGCTGTAAACAAATCACAGGCATTTCCACAGTGTATTAGTATTTCCAGCTGTGAGAGCTCATCTCCTGCACAGAATCTCCCGCTGTGAGGTGCATGTGTGAGCACAAAGTCCAGATTGAATTGTCTGTTCACTCTGCAGAAAAACCTCCTGTATTCATGAGTAGAAATGGCACAGGTGATAACATAGCATGTAGCTGAACTTTGGGAACTGTGTGATAAGAATATACAACTGAATGGGACAGTTGGTGTCTGTACTGGCAAAGTGGCTGGTTTTCTGCACATACACTAGCTTTCAATCTTAAAATCATACGGGAACAGTGACTTATGTTTGATTTGTATTAAATTTGTACATTCAAAAATTCAGTCTGGTCATTTGAGATCACGTTTTTGTTGATTGTCACCTTGTAGCCACACTTTGAGGGAGAGTTTGAGACAAGGTTGAAATATCCAACACAGGACGATTAATTTTGATAGCAAAGTTTTGATTTAGTCTTTGTCAGTTTTATCCAGGGTTTGAATTACAGAGGATCTAGGAAGAGCTAGGCTTCCCCATATTATGTCGATATATACGGTATATAACATCTTTTGGGTCAGCTGTGCCAAAGGACCCGGCGGGCCCTTGTGAAATATTGAAGATTGATGGGCCTTGCAGCTAATATTTAGTGGAAACTGAATGGTCTAGTTTGTAATTGTGAAGCCAGAACCTGCAAGAATTCTGCCGCTGAAGTCTTTTGCTGCCGTCAGAAATGTGTTTTGTGAATTGTTGCATTTTTGGTTTTGCTGTATTTTCTGAAAATGTGTTCTTTCTATTTTCTGTAGATGCCATTTTGGTGTTTGTGGTTTTAATATTTTTTGTTTTTCCTCCTTTTCTTATCCTCCTACCATCCCATGACTTCCACACTCTTCCCCATTATGAGTGAATGAAGGTTGAACGCATGCAGTTATCTGAGTTTTGAAGAGTGACAGGGAATTACATAATCTGCTTCACCATATTAATCTTTCCCATTTGTCTTATCTCATCCTTCTATCGCAGTTTCAACTGCGATGGTGCAACCACTTCACTGATGCAATTTAGATTGCTCTCGCCAGGTTGAGGAATGGCGTCTCAGCAGGTTAAAGCACAAACCGCACATCACCATAGCTGCATTACTGTAGATCTGAATCATGTCGTGCCTCATCCATTCTTCCTGCACCTGTTCTCTGTCCTTTCCCCGCACAATTGTCCTTCAGTAATTTTCTTAAGCTCATGAACTTCTAATTTCCATCTTTTTCTAATATCTTCAAATTAAAGAAAATTGTTTCCAAATATCTGCTTTGGATTAACTCGCAGGGAGCACTGAGATTTCTACATTTTGCTAAAAAAGGAAAGAAACTTCCTATCTTTCATCAATATGTTTAGTTTCACTTTAAACTCTTAATGAGCAGTTTTATCTCCACAATACCTATAGTCACCACTATCTGTCGTACATCAGCCTCGAGACGAAGAGGAGGAGGAGAAGGCAGAGGAGGCTTAAGTAACTCACATTTATCTCCGTGTGTTAAATTGTTTCTCATAAATGGATGAAAAAGTGACAAAGACTTATGGGTTAATTAGGGACTTGACCCCCGTGGAGAACCGGCTACCCGGTTTATCTCCCGCTTTAACACACCGTGTAGCTAACAGCTGTTTAAAACACCACTTATTTACATTTAGAGTGAATCTTATGGCCCAGCAACCCTTGACAGGAACTTTATGATTCACAGTTAAAAGGAAACAAATGTGTTTAAGTGCTGGCTTTTTAAAAAGCAATTAACCCATTTGTTCAAATGTCACGGTTCGTGAGTTTTTATTTTTTCCCCCCCTTTTTTACACTAAGTGAAGGTTTGATTAGACATGGTGTCGGTTTGTTATCCACTGTGGGATATCTGTCTATTTCATCTCACCACCATGTCCGGAGGCAAATTTCTATTTCTTCCGCTGGATCGGCGGGTGTGAAATCACAAAGTTAAAGTCAAACTGCCATGAGGGAGATTTGTGTTGAACTCAGTGTTTCTATTTAGAAATTGGTTAAATCAGCTTCTGGCATTTCTCCTGCTTGCTGATCAAGTTGTCTCTGTTTGACACTCAATTTAGACGTCAGCAGTTGTAGCCACGCATGTAACAGCACTTTTTTATGCACATGCTTTTTGCAGCATGCTCTTGTGTCACTCTCTGCAAAAATGGTACTAAAAATAACGTACAAGACATTTTTGCAAAAAACAGGGAGAGTGCAATGGAGCATTGATGGGTAAGTAACTCAAATTCTTACTTGCACATAATATGGAGTATCATAGGATTGAAGATTGTAGATAGATTGATCCATCAAAATTTTCTTTTGTAAATCTCCATCAGTTAAAGAAATTAATAGAGAATATTCACCTGAAGCTCCAAAACAACAAAACTTTGAGATATTTGCAGAGATTAATAAAGTCAGAAAAACCTTTATTTTGTTTACACATTTACTTTTTCTTGGTAAATGGTAGCAGATATATAGTAAATATATTAGGTAAGAATTTAATACAGATATAAAATGATCTTTATAAGAAGTGTGCAAATGAAACAAATTATTTTACAGATGTGTAATTTTGTTTGTGGAAATCTTGTATTCATAGACTTTCTATTAAGGATAGCAACACCCTTAGTAACTCTGTCAGGATTTGTTGAGAAATAATTGGAATCAAACAGAGATTTTAGCTGGAGATGTAAAAACGAAGGCCATCATCGTCATCAGCCAATCCCATCACAATATGGCTGCAGAGTTTGTGACTAGCCACTTCTGCTTTGTCTTACCAACCTACTGAATTCTGACAGCAGTTTTTTTAATTCATTCATATTTTAAACAAGACTTTTATGCATCTTTCTTTGTATTCATTCTTGTTTTATTTACTTTTTTTGTTTGTATTCTTGTTTTTTTATTTTTTTTAAACTTAATTCTGATCTTGTGATGTTATTGTCTGTTTGACTGCTGGTGCTGACATTGTTTTGTTAGATATGGTTATGTCTGTGGATGTAGTCTGAATCTGTAATTACCCCAACCAGAGTGCATATCTTATGGCTTTACTATGAGCAGATATGTTCGAGAAGAACAGCCACACACCACATGTTTATATCTACTATATCTGTATGGATAATTGTCAAATGTGCTACAGCAATATTTTGTTTTAATCCTTTCTGCAAATATGGGAGGAAGATGGATTGGGACCAAAAAAACTTCATATAAGTGAAATGCAAGGATTTGATCCAATGCAAGGATCCCTGCAATGGGGAATTAATTCTGCTATTTAGTCAAATTTGTTAATACGTATAAGACATATGAGGTACTTATCCTTCAGAGTTATGGTTCCAACACAAGTTATGGCACTATTTGAAACTGGGAGCACAGACAGGACGTAGGAGAGGTGCTGATGGATTAAGGAAAAGTAGTAATCCAACAGTTTCCTTGATCTCATTGGAAAAATATGAAGTTAAGAAAATAGGAGGACTTTGGAAAACACATACACGGTGTAGAGAAAATCCAGCATGTTTCAGCTCTTAAAGACACTATTCCACAAAAAAACACTTCAGATATATAGTCTACTGCTAGCTTATCATGTTGTTACACAGAGGTTATATCACTAATGCTGGTTTGATCAAATATAAGATATTATTTTATTGTCAAAGTTGGTAAATCAAACAAGATAAAAAGATAAAAGTGAAAGATCTTTTCACATGCCGCTCACACTTATCATTCTTTCCTGTATGAAAATAATAAAGTGTTGCTTTTAAAGTTGTGGATGCAAAGAATTGTAGGATGGAATTATTTTCTCTTTCCTACCTCCTGTCATGGATGCTACTTTGATACTTCGAGGTCAAACCAGATAACCAAGAATAATCAAATAGAATAAAGTTCTCTTTACACACATATGCCCTGCCTTGTTTCACTTTCCCCATGATGCATTTCTTAACCTTACCTTAATCCTCATGAAAAAAATTCCCAACCATACATAGTTGAAATCTTAGCCCGAAAAACAATTCTTAACTAGAGATAAACAGTACATGTCCAGATAAGCTACAAACAGAGGTGTTTCCCATTTGCACGATCAGTCTGAAAGAACACTTTTGACTTTCTTCAAAGCTTTGCTTTCCATGTGGACAGGAATTCTAATGAGCCTTGCTGACATTTCATTGGCTTATTTATCAAATCGCATAATTTTGCTGCCAATACCAACAATGAAAATATTAAATAATGTCTTTGAAAAAAGTCTTTGGAAGTCTCAGAATAAAATGGGCCACAGATGATTGATGACAAGATGATCTCACACTATGCAAATTGTAAAGCTCTCAACACCACTTAGCAAACACTAAACCCTGCAGGTCATTTTATGCTAAAGAAATTCATGAAAACATACCCAAATATACACTTTAAATTACAGTGCAGCTCAGATGTGCTACAGCACACACAGTTTGTCAGCTCTCCACCACACAGCTGTGCACCACTGACGCAATAAGAGCTCTTGAGGAAAGGCTTAAAGGTTGTGAGCACAAGTCTCCCTCTCCACTCCTAACACAAGCAAACCATTGTGGCTACGCTGAGTGCTTGTAACAGCTGGACCACACGGCGGTTATTTTGGACCCCGACCCTGTGGCGATGACAGGCAAAGCTTTGCCCAAAAGCTGCCTTATCCACAGATGGCTGATGATAACATGATGGATGAGTGTGCAGACAGGCCAGAGGGCTGAGCTGGCACAGAATAACTTTTATGCTTCTACTGGGTGGCAAGTTACAATGGCTTTTTCTCGGGTTTGAGCCCATGTGTTAATTAAGTCCTGTAAAAAATTCCATCCCCCGTTACTGAGGACTGAGAGATCGGAGACTCACCAATGTGAGATCATCCTCTCTAATTTCTTTAATTGTTTGAGACTTCCAGGTATGTGTTGTTGCTTCTTTACCTTATACATCCCATGGCTGTTGAAGCATCTAAATGTCCTCTCATCATGTTACATAAAGGATGGTCGTCAGATGAACAAAAGATGTTTTGAGGGCTACTTTTTCCAGGTTTTAGATGAAGATCTCTGAAAAATTAAAGCAGATATGTACACATGGAATTACACATGCACTCACAGGCAGAAATACATATCGTTTTTTAATATTTTAAAGAGAAAACCAATACATCTTCTGTGTGACCCAGATGTCAGGATGTCCGTCATCAACTGTGTATATTTATGAGAGGATTATGACTGGACCCCTGCTTCCTGTAACCTTTGACCTTCACTTATCCCTGCATTATGTGCGTTAAAGGCCAATGAGTGATGTTCAGGATTTGCTTTGATATTCAAAGAGCCTGCACATTATGCTTTGGCAGAAAACTTAAAGCTGATTTGTTTTAACTGCATCTACATGTTTTTTTTTTTATTTTCTTTGCTACTGATCACCACATATCTGTCATCTTTTGAGAGAATTTCCTTTTGTGCCACCAATATTGGATGTATTTCACTTAGTAATCAGTGCTCTGAGCGCTTTATTGTTCCACTGGAGTTAAATGTGACCCTCAAATATGTCATTTTATTCATTTATTTGATTATGAACACAGACGCTTCCACATGTCCAAATAATACAAACAATGGCATCTCCGAAGAGCACATCTGTTGCCGCCAGACCTTTCATTGTAACTTTTGGGTATGAAAACTAAATACAAGTGACTAATGAAAGAGCAACAAATTGTAATGTCTACAAAAATACAGGATCCACCACATCCAACTTCATCTGACCCTAAATACACCTGGAGAGGTTTGTCACTCTATGTTAGCATCTATGTTATCAACATGCCACACACCACAGCAGCGTAAACATTAGCTTGTTACTATATGTCCTTGAGCTAAACTGATGTTAACTCCATCAGACTGCCATTCACTGAATGTTTTCAAAATAAGAACAAGACATTCTCGACGCTGTGAGTGGTATACATAAACTATAGGCGTTGCCATGACCCGCCCCAGATAACTGAGGCTATAAACCGTTAGACCCGATATAAAAAGTTCCGTTTTACTGGGTCTGTTTATTAGGAAAATATGTTTCAGTTGTTGATGCTTTAAGAATTTTCACATTATCAATTGGAACCGGTAAGTTAGTGATGGGAAATTTGGTTCTTTTCAGATAGCCAGGTTTTTTGGCTCGGCTCCAAAAGAGGAGCCGGCCCTTCTGGCTCCCAAATGGCTCCTAATTTAGTATCTTTTGCATCCCTATTCTTTACCTTAACTTTCACAAAAATGGTTTGTGTGTTAAAAAGTTTCTAGTAGTCAAATTCAGAAAGGCTAGTTTACAGAAATCTGCTTATAATGATGCCATGTGGTTATTGTTGAAGAGAGTGAGATGGTGCAGTGCAAGTAGCACTTTTATTCTTAAAGTCTGGTTTTTATCTTGAACTTTGAATCTATGATAAAAATGTAATTTAATTGAATTCTTATTGAAATATCATCTTCAATGTCTGGTTTAATATTTTTGGATTGTGGTTTATTGTTATGCAACATCCCTGTGAAAGTGTTTCCTTTTTCTCAATTATTACTTTTATTTCGAAGAAAAAAGATATATAGATATAAATATATCCCAGCTGTAACTTTTGAGTCTGTCTAAATGTCAACACTGGAAGCAGTCCTTTCATTTCCTCACACTGAAAGGTCCATCTTCAGTGATGTTTAGCTGTGGTTGAAATCAAGAAAAAACAATGTTTAAAAAAGTATTCAGTGGTAAAGCCTTCCACTTCCACTTTTCTTCTCTTGTTCCAATATTCAGACATACAAAGGAGTCAAATGTCAGGCGCTGAAATTGCAAAATGACTTTGTGAATCACAGGAAAAAGTGTGGCCGCAGTTATTATATGACTATGAGTGTGTGGCAGTCTAATGCAGACTGGGCTGGTAAATCCTATTTTCTGGACATCAGATTGTGGAATATACAGTAGGTTTGGGTAGATACAGTAATATGCTCAAAGTGGAGGTGCATGGAGAAGCCATGTATAATGAATGAACAGCTGAGCCACTGGAGGATGAGGCCTACAAGATTTTTTTTTTTTTTGACACACGTTAGAGTGCCATGCATATTTCATTGGGCATGTCTAGTTGGGCTGCTGCTTTTCTGGGGAGCCTGACAGATGTTGCATATGTGTGTATGTGTGTGTCAGTGGATACAAATAAAGCATCAAAAATGAGAATGTGTGTGTGTGTACAAGTGAGTACACCTGAGGTTCAGAACTGATCGAAAACCTGTCTGCATGGCTGAAAAGAGAGCAGCATGCTGGCAAGCCCAGAAAATCCTCCCTTTAGCTGATGGGTTATTTTTTTTCAGCTGTAATTGCTGGTCAAAAATGCACTCTGGCAAAAATAAATATTCTGTACAAAATCAAACCCCGCTATCCGATATATTTCACCAGGAAAAACAATGTAGGGGCGAGCCCAACAAGTAAACATCCAGGTTTTGCATTGCAGTGGCATTTTGTTTTTATTTTATTATTCAATGCATGATGATGAAAAAAAGAAAGAAAAACAGAAAATCAAATACATTCTTTAGGTGTATGCTTCTTGCCTTTGAGAACAGGCCAGAAAAAGATGGTTTAGAAAAAGCTGCCACATGTTAGAGAGAAGTTTTTGTGGAGAACGCTGATTTGATTTGGCACTTAAAGTCACTTTTGCGTGAATTGATTGACAACACTTTTGTCTATCACCCAACTTTTCTCACAGGCTGTCACCAGACAGCTTTTTTTTTTAAGTTTCAGTTACTTTTAGACAGGATGTTGTCAAGGTGACTCATTCATCTCTGAGCTTCAGCATGGGGAGTGCTTTAACTTCACACCAGCTTGTAAGATTGTGACAGTGAAACTGATGGCAAGGAGGAAGGACCCAACTGCAGGATGACGAGACTGGAGGATGTGGGAATTTAGATTATTTAATTGAACTAAAAGTGCTGCAATGGCAGGATAATGAAGAAAAAGAATGAAAACTACCTTCAAAGGACTGGTGACCTGTGGACTCTGCCTCTCGCCTAATAGCTGCTGGAATAGGCCACAGCCTGCCACATTGGAATAAGAGGGTATACATAATGGAGGGATGGAAGAACCAAAACTAAACAGTAAGAACTGAGTGTAAACATAATTTTTTACCTTATTAATCATGAGAGGGAAACTGGATGTTGCATTTGACCCATGTCTAGATGCACTGGAGAACAGTAGGCTGCCATGTTTTGGCACCTGGGGAGCAGTTGTGGGGGGTTAAGGGCCTTGCAGGGGCCTATAGTGATTCACTGATATTGGCACCACAGGGAGTTGAACGAGACCCAAGCACACCACATCTGACCAGTGCCATCTATCATCCTACACGCTTGTATATTTGGTTTTGTTTACCCATAGTGCCCTGCGTTGTAGTCCACTTCCTGCATTTGGTTCACTTGAAGCGAACCGAGAGCTATGTTTGTAGTTTGGTTGTGGATTCAAACCTTCCCAAACGATCCAGACTTTCCGAGAAAATGAAGCCCCCCCATAGAAGCTGGAGTACTTCCACATGCTAGCTTTTAATACGGAGGGGGCTGGTCACACTCACCCTGTCTGTTACATGCATGCCACAGACGCAATTTCAAGTTCCGCCTTTTTCTTTCCCCAATATTGTGTTATCAACAGTTTTTTTCTTGTTTTTTTAAATTTTATTTGTGCATTGATCTGTATCACAATGCACCTATAAAAAAGATATTTATACAGAGCTAATAGCAAACAAGGAGCAAATCTGGTAATTAGGAAATAAAAAGAAAACTACAAATAGAAATCTAACAAGAACTAGATCAAAAACAGAAATAAACCCCCAGATCATGACAGATTAAAAGAATAATGTTGATTATTTGGAAATAAATAAAAGCACATATGATGGAGACATAAGGAAATCAAGGTAAGAATAAATGTTCTCTGATATAAAAACAAAACATAGATTAATAAAAACATAAATAAATACTTAGAACCAATACATTGAGAATACTGTAGATTTCACATTGAGCAACGAGTTCATAAATTCAGAAGTAATAATTTCACTTTTTATACCCCAGAAAACATGTACCACATTGTTTTACAGATTATGAAGCTCTGCACGTATGACGGTTTTCCTTGGAGATTTACTCTCACTTAAACATGATGATGAAACTTTTCTTTCCAGTTCAGGTGTGATTTGAGGAATGTTTCTGTTTGGTTTTATATGGATATTAAATATCTGGAAACAAATTTAGAAATATTGAGCTGCTCTATGAAAGATTACAGACTATAGCCAACATAATATGGCAACAAAGCCCGGGTGCAGAATGCTGATCAGCTATCAGGTGTTTCTAAAAAAAGATGTTATTTAAAAAAAGAATATATCCTGGGTCATTGGTTTTGGTTTCTGAAGTGACCTCTAACACAATAACTTTATACTACAGAATTTATTAAGGGGTGCCTGACTCTGAAAACAAATCATTTAATGAGTTGTTTAGATATGTGGGGTGCTTCAGAGACACAAATCAGAGCAAATCCATCCATCCGGTATCTATATGCACTTACTCTAACAGGGTCGGAGGGTCTGGAACCTCTCCAAGGAATTAGGCATAGGCATTGTACACCCTGGACAGGTCACCAGTCTGTCGCAGGGCCAGTAAAATCATCCAGTCTCCATAAATTCATTTCGATGTAACTTCAAATTCAAATCATGCTTCATTCACTGTATGTGGAGAGTTGTAAGTAGAAACTCATTTGCTCTTGATTTCTGCTTAGCTTTTGAAACAGCGTGGGAGACCTCAACCTCAATTATTTAAGATATAGTTGCAAATTTTAATCCATTCACTTTCCTGAAACATTTAATAATATCTCATTGTGTGTCAGTCTGCAGCTATAAAAAAACACACAGACAAATAGTTACAGACATATTTCTTCATGTTCTCATATAAATTCCAAATAAGTTGCTTTATAAATGAATAAAGACAAACAAATTATCATTTGTTTGATAAATAATTGCTTAGTAAACTTTAATAACTGTGACAACCCTAATCAGAGGATCTATGATTTAATTAACTTGAGAAAGAAATGACATGATAATGGTCTACTTGTGTTTTGTCTGGTGTTGTATGTTCAGACTGGAACATCTTCTCTAATAAGATGTTTGTCAAAAATACTTATTGTTGTTTCCTTTGATCTATTTCCATATCAAAAGTTAAAGACTCCAAATCCCCATTTGTCAATGACCAACTGACATTGCAGTGCTACATCCTAGCAAGGCATTATAAAACCAGACAAATGAAAACATCTGTGAAGTGTTGCTTATATAGTGTAGCCTTACTGGCCGTTTCTTCCTTTGGTGTGTGGGAGTCTGAGGGCAGTTTTGCTATTTGTGCTAGTGCGAGGTCTCAGGGTGCAGACTACTTTATAGAGTATGATGTGCTTCAAAAGTTGCTGAATCCAAATTTATGTTTTTCTTATGTATTTGAAAGGGATATGATTAGATAAGTAAGACTTCTTCTTACTCTTTTTTGAACATATTGAGTAGAAATTATTATTATAGTTTTTTATTATTATTTCTTTTTTAATCATGGCTGATACACATTATGCTGGTGATGATCAAATATGTTCGAAATGAATAAACCAAATAAGCAAAAGGAAGAAAAATGTATTCAACAAGCAATGAATATTTCCACAAAACTGTGTAATCATAATATATCTCTCTGCACACCGTTGTAAGAGTGTAAACCCTCAAACCAACTGCTGTGAAAAGATGTGTGAGGACAGAGCTGAGAGGAAAGCTGTGAGATTAAACAGACAGTCCATTAAGATTTCACAAAGTTGTGTCAGCTAGTGACATAAAGCATATATGTCTTCTTTTAAAAGGTACTTCATCTCATCATTCTCTAACACCTAATAATTCTAAGCTGTAGATTGGAAATAGACAAACCTAAGGTAATTATAAGACAATTTATTTCTTTGTAGGCTCCAGACTTATAACGTTTCAGACCTCAAGCATAATATTTTTTATTTTATTTGAAACGTTTTACAGTTAACACACATCCGAGAACTTTTTTTTGGAATTAATACACTTCAACTCCTTTTGAGACTTTTAAGAAGTAATGAAGTGTCAGAGCTTATGCGTTGCTGCTTCGATTATATACTTTGTCTTGTAAAAATATGTTATACAATAAAGACCTTTGATGTTTAACTATTAAATATAGAAAAAGGTGCATTTTACATATTCATACCCACTTTATGTGGTGTGACTAAAACATTTTGTGTATTTTTAAAGCCATTGAACATTCTCCACTCAGTCCACTGTGGACATCATAAATTAATGAGTCTGCCACATCACTCTTATGGTTTTTAACACATTGCTCATTTTAATTGTTAGCTTTGGAGAGTAGCCAAGGTTTCCTTGTGGCTGTGTCGCTTTTGGCTGTTTGCAGGTCTCTGGAAATTGTTTTTCCAGACTCTCAGATACCCCCTCCTCTCCCAACCCCACTTCTAAAGTCCACTCTGGAGTCTGAGCTAGGCTGAGAGAGGGGCCCTGAAGGACTCCTTTTTGTTTCCTGTGAATGCTCACAGCCAACACTGTCACACACCATTTAAACAAGGCACATATAAAACTTTACTCCTGAACAGGACCCTGTACAATCCTCATCCTTTAAAAGTTATGCTAGTGAGTAAAAGCAAATTAAGTTGAATTGTAAGGAGTAGTGTGAGGTTCCCTAGTCAGACCAAAGCATAAAAGTAGTGGGAAACCACTTTGGGTTCTCTGCCAAGATGACCAACCCAGTCTCACCAGTAATTACTTCATACATCTTCTTATTCATAACGTAGCACTCTCACATCATGGAAACAGATCCCTAGGTTAATGTTTTCTACAGACAAATATAAAAATGTGAAAACCTTAACCACTTTATAACTATCTACCCATGTATCATGTAACATGTAGACATAACTATGTACATTAGTTCTTACCCAAATCATGTCATTTTCAATAATCCCCGTCATTTCCTCGAACATCCTTACAAGTTTTTTGTGGCCAAGTAAAATTGATGTCATCCTGAAGGAACACACATGGATTAATATGGAGACATAAGATATTGAAGCTCTGCCAGTTTAAGGAACAGAATAAGGAAAATGTCAAAATTGTACAATTTTGCTAAGCTTATATTGTGTAACTGTGCACCTATGGATTTGTTTCACAGTCTTGGGTTGGGATGATTGTCATTACACATTTTCAGCCCCCTAATACAGGAAATCCCTTACAGTCCGTTTTTGATGCAGAGGGATCTGCTGCACATTGCCAGTTATTCCTTTGAGGTGAGAAGTGACTCACTAGCTGGGCCAACAGTGTGAAAAACCGATGCAGCTGGTTTCTGATCAAGCAATCAGTGTGTCACAATTTGTAAGTTGCTTTTTCAAAACTAGTCAGTGCTCATATTGTGACAGTTTGATTAAAAGCAATGAAAATCTGTTCATATGCCATATTTGATACAATCCGCTGGTTTCCTAAGCTAGGCCATTATTATCTTTTATGGGTTTTGTGAGAATACAATAATTATACATTGGACTAACATGCATCATATGATGTATTAATCTTGATTGGATTTTTATGTAATTACAGGCTGAATTGGATTTAATTATAATTGAATTGGACTCTCTTTAAAAGTGCATTGAGATGACATTTGATGCTATACAAATTAAGCTGAATTGAATTAAAGTGAATAGGCTATTTTGCTCATATCCATGAATAAATAAAGAAAATAAATAAATAAATAAATCTATAAACTGGCCTGCAAGTTTATGTCAAAACATTTAATATTTCATATAAGTGAGAAGACTTTGTAAGGTTTTCTATTTCTGGCAACTGTACACATTCTTTATAGTATGGAGTCTATTTATCTTAGTTTTCCACGTTTTTCTCATCGTTGTACTTGAATGCATCATCATATTAGGACCTTTTAAAGAAGCACTTCTGAACTTTGTCAGATTTTCTCCGTGAGGCAGCCTCTGAAGACGGCACCATCTTTCATCATGAATGTACTCTGACCTCTCTAGTCAGTAAAAGTCAGTCTGATTTATTTTCCTCTCTTCTTCAGTTTTTTTTTTTATTAATCAGTGATGTTGCACATTCAAACTGGCTATTGTGTTGAAATCCAGTTGCTAGCATGTGACATGATGCATAAAGTAGAAGTAAGCTGCAAAGTGATGCAGTGTCCCGAAAAGAAAAGTTGTGAAGTATCCGGATGCTGTTGGGCAACTACAGCTCCAGGGGATGTACATAATGAATGTCATTGTGCCATAAAACAAATCAGAAACACATAGTTGAAGGTTAGTTACATAGTCCCAGTTTAACAAAGATATTGAGGCTGACTGAGGTCTCAAACCAAAAGGCAACACATGAATATCAAACCAACTACTGCGACATAGAGAAATTTTGCAGCATGTCTTTAACAGCTGAAATGATGTAAGTTATGTTAAAATCATAGAATTTATTACAATAGTGTCTGTGTTCTTTGCTTCACCACCATTCTTCACCCTGTCTGTTCTAGTAAAACTGAGCCATCCTGTTGCGATTTCCTCCTTCAGTCCTGACCTCCAGTGTCTGACTGATGTTTTTATTGGTGTCCTACTGACTCTGAAGTGATGCGCCTATTACAGAGGTCACAGAGGTCCATTATGTTACTCCCCCCCCCCAGTCTAGTCTAACTTGACAGCACAGCTTAGGCAACCTCTCCCAAAAGCACCATGGGACCAAGTCCTCCCTTGTTCTTTTGGCTCACTTTTGAACAACGATTAACTTCTTTCAAAAGCTTAAAAAAATGTTGACAAGAAAAGGAATTCTCCCACCCTACCTCCCTTTTCCCTGTTTTGCTACAATTCAAATTCGTTCCACCTCATATTCAAACACTCACATGATCCCTTTGCACAAGTTCCCGATTACATGCATGTCAGCGAGTGTCCAGTCGTGGACGGTCTGGGATGGGTTGGGGGTGCAGAAGGTCAGGGGAGCGAGGGGGTGATTTGCAGAAATATGCTGCAGTAATTGAGTGAGACCTCTCAGACAGTGGTGTAGCTGTACGAAGCGAACTTAGAGTGTATTATCTGCTGCTGAGAGTTATTTATTGTTGAAGTATTTTTTGACATGGCTGTAACTTACAAATTAGTTCCGGTCAATATTTCAATCTGTTAACCCTGTTTAACTATAGCATATATGTCCCATATGATAAAGGTAAGACTGAGTTTCCTGACAAGACCATGAAGCTTAAACTTTAGTGAGAAGTAGACTACATTAAGTTGTGATTTGAGAGTATACAGAAAGGTTCTCATTGAAAAATGAGACAGGTCTGCATGCTGAAGCTCTTAGTAAGGGGGTCTACTAAATTATTGACATCCTGCATACTTACCATATTTTCACTCTTGCCAAAGATGCCAAATGATGAGGGAAAAAACATATTCATCTATTCCATACGTACTTCAAAGCACCCAAAGTGTAACATAGACCAACTGAGCCAAATACAAACACTTGAAAAGATATGATGATGCAGAAGCCAAATGGTGCTGAGCAGCGCCTGTAACAGGAGGCAGCGAGGGGAGTTTTGAAGAGCCATGCTGGGTTGTTGGCGGTGCTGACATTCAAGCCGCGACACAGCTCACCGGGATGCGATTTAGAGCGTGTACTTCCACCTTCCAAATGATGGCACTTCTAAGAGGTGAAAATAGATCCTTCTGCCTTCTCGCAGAGTTCAGAGACACTTTATTTCTGCTACTGAATCATGAAAAAGGTCGTTTGGAGCCAGCGAGGCACATTAAGCTTACTTTCAGCTTGGTAACAAACCTTCCGCGGCTCATTAAAACTAAGTAAAAAGTTATAATAAAGCTTGCTTTAAAAAATAATTGAACTTTTTGATGATGCTTACTAACATAAAATATGTTAATTCAAGATCAAAGGAAATACATTTTCTTTCTGATTAAGTTGCAACAAAAAATAGCTTGAATCAACCTTATTGACCATAAATGATTGATTTATTTCATATGTCTGTTGTTTATCACTTTCCCTGAAAAAGACCTTCTGGAGAAGTTTAAAATGGTTCTGGTTCATCTCTCAGAGCGGACGATGTAGTAGTGTCTGCTCCTGACTCTGGGATGTGACCTCTCCAGTGAAACAAACATAAATGAGTCTCAGAGGAATACGCTAAAAAGCAAATTCCCAATGACGCTAATGTGTATGTGTGTGTGTGTGTGTGTCTGTGTGTGTGTGAGTGAAAGCCACTGATTGCCTTAGAAATCACGTCTTCCATTGATTACATTGTATGCTGACCTCATCTCATGGGCTCAATGAGGAATTCATCTAAACTTTGAAATGAAAACAAACTGGGCTACAGCCAGGGACTGTAATAGATCCTTGGGAAAAGTCTGCTTTCTTAGCCTAGCTGGGACATTTAATTTCAACGGCTGTGGAGACACAATGACAGAAAGTGTTGACACAGACCTCAATATAACTATGCAAATAAATCTTTTTGGAGTTTAGGTCCAGTTTAAAAATAAAAATAATAGACAGTATAGTGTTACAAGGCAAAAATAATACTCACAGAATTAAAGAAAATTGCACCATTATTAAGGGACATTTCCTAGAAATAATGAAAAGCAAATTAACTCAGATTTTTCATTTTTGGTATAAGTCAAATATGTTGTTAACAGAAAACAATATGAAAAGCATGTGTCAAAAACAAATCTGCAAACATTCAAGAATCCAAAGACAGTGATGGTATGTTTAGCCGCCTCAACTGTGTTACACTATTCCCACAGCCACAAACTTGTGGTGTTTGTGTTTGGCTACATTTTTTCTGCTCTGGTAAGCCTCAAGCAGACCAACGGATCTGTCCATCTGCTTCTGTCAGCTTCAGAATTATGGAGAGAAAAACAAAAAGTAATATTTCTCAAGTTTGCATATTTTTCTTCTTTTATAGCTCTGCACCTCTCATTTTTTATGTTTGTAGATTTGTCAGAGGATTTTTTTATATGTATATGTTATACTCTTAATACACTCTTAATTATAACAGTTTGGTTAGATTTTTAAAGTGATTTTCCTAATTCAATTCCTAGCTATAAGCAGCCTTTGGAGGACTTTGGAGTTAAGGTGAAATAATCCATGTTTTATGAAAGTTGTTAGTTTAATTCTAAAGTTAAAACGAACTTAGAGCTCAAATCAGAGTTTAATAGAATTCCATGGATTTTATAAAAAACGTATCTTGTTTAAATTGTTTTCAATACGTATTAATAGAATTCAATAAAGAAAACCAAAAAAAAATCTGACTTTTTTTCTCTCTTTTGTGCATGTTTGAGAATGTGAAAGGAAGCTTTCCCAGTTTCCCCTTGTATGGATTTCAGTGGAGAAGTTATTGAAAGACCTTTTTTCTTTATTTCCATCCTGAGACCCACAGTCACCACATGCAAGAGTGCCAGCCCCAGCTTTGTTATTTATCTATTTATTTAGCTGCTGGAGTTAAATTGGCTTAGTGACAAATTAGAGTGTAACGATAATGACCGCGATAGTTAACAACACTCGCTTCTCATCGAACAGAGGAGGGAATTTCCAATGCTCCTTTTCTCCCATTCTTATCCCGACGTATTTCACACCATCTCAGTGTGAATGACAATTACTGCCCCTAATGTGAATGGGAACTCTGAACTTTGTTTTCTTTTTTTCTTGGAGTCTAATGTGGCAATCCAAAAACAGAGGGCTGGTTGAGACTGAAAGACACAATAAAGCAGGGGGTTTGGGGTCCTTTTTTTTTTTTCTTAGAATAGGCCAAGTTTGAAAAAAAAAGGGGGTCAAGAATCAAAATGGGAATGACATTTGCCATCAGCAGAGGCCTGCTTTGTGCCAGCCATTGATGCGCTTTTCCCAAACAGAGCCTGCAATAGGAGGAGATCTGCATTGCAAATTGGCAGTGCACTGGCCCTTTTCACAAGTGGACAGGCGGGCCAGCGCACGGTTCCCACACACACCCCATCCGTCATTCTGCCTCCCTCCAAACGGCCAGCCCTCCCCCAATCCACCCTCCTAACCTCAGCTTGCCCGAATGGCCTCAATCATAGCCACGATGGAGACAGCTCAGTGTTCTCCCAGGCTGACTCCCTAAAGCAGGCGCACACAGCGGGGGCTTTGTTCTCGCAGCGAGGCCAGGGGAGGGTCCGGGTCAAGGGGAGGAGACTGACTGCTTTGACAGGCAGTAAGTGAAGGTGTAGTCTGAGCTGTGCGAAATCCCCCATAGTGAGCTACATGTTTGTTTGTTTGTTTTTCCCTTAGAATTACTGCCTGACACGCTTTTTGTGTGCAGGATATATACAGAGATTCCTTTATTTGAGTCATTAAGGTGCATGAATGTGTCTTGTTTAAACTGTCAAACCTTTGAAGTAGACATGAGAGCAAGAACCCAATTCTTCATGATTTCCTTCGAAACTGGATAAAAGTAGCAGTGACTGTAATCTCATACTGTGTTCCCTTTTGAGGTTAGTTTACGAGATGCTGTCACTTCTTAACTTTTCAACCTTTAAACTCCATGTTCTGGACTTGTTTGATGGTACAGCGACATCTGTTGTATGCATTTCTGGAGCCGTTGCTGCTTGGCAGCGTCCCGCAGCTGAGAAACCGCACTATGCTACTTTTTTATTGCAGCTGAGTTTTGCTTTGCACATGCGTCAAGCTAGCAAGAGGATATAAACACAGCGGCCATTTTGAACGCACACCGTGGCTGATTCAGCAAAGAAACATTAGGAGACATTATCGTAGGAATGGAGGAAACAAAAGAGAGACAGAGCAAGAGATAAGACAAGAGTCATGACAAGTCTCTCTTTTAATTGGCAGGAGAGAGCTCAGAGTACTGAATACCAGATGAATGCCGAATTAGCCGTCAATAGGGGGTGTGTCTCTGAAAAAATGGCAAAAGTTCTGTTGTGCCTCTTTAAAGATGCAATGGGCACATTTTTTTATCCAGGCTCAAAGTTTTCAAGGGTTTTGCGAAAATGCCATCCGAACATGGTGGATGGCATTTTCATATAGACAAGTTTAAATGTGTCTTTTACATAAAGTTGGAAAAAATTTAAATTTTTGAGTACTGAAAATTTCACAGCATCATAAATTCTTATATGTATATGTATATATATATATATATATAAACAAATAATATACTTGTGATTGCATGTAAAGGATAAAAAGGGCGTTCATCACAATAATGGTCAGTACTGTCAATATACAGTATTTTATCCAAAAACGTGGTCTTTTTCTCACATTGACCAAGTGATGTTACAGCCTAAAGTCAAACTGGAAATGACAAAGTTTCATCATAATGCATTCATTATGGAGAGCCTGTGAAAATCTGTAAAAAGACATCCATAAGGGCTGTTTGCTTTACAAACCATCTGTCCCATTTCCATCTCAGAAGAATGGATTCAGAGTGCCATATTATGAAAATTAACATCAGCCTTTAAAGTTTAAGCAAGATTTGGTCATTTCTATCAATAAGTCTTGAAATCTGAAAGATTGAAACAAACAATTATTGGATATATTTCTGACCTCAACGAAACAGACTACTACTAATGTTGGAAATGTAAAAGCTAAGAGTTTGTAAGTAAGATAGTGTCTTCAAAGCAAAACATAAGCTCAGCTGAGGTGTAGAAAAATTACTTTTATACATATTTATTGATTTGGGATTTAAAACAATCCGGTACGTCTGAGAAAAAGGTAGCCTTGGGATAAAAACCTTCAAAAATGTCTGGCACTAATATGCCTCATGTGCATAATATTATAACTGTCTATCATTTAAATGTCTAAATAGTGTGAAAGAGAGTTAAGTAGTCTGGAAGTCCCCTCATGATATCATTTACACCATTCCTGTCTGGTTACCAAGAAGACAGCAGGGCCAAGCAAGTTTTACTGACATATATGTTCATTCTTTATGCTTAGGTAACCAAAAGGTGTGGTAGTTTTATTATTAGTTTTTTCTCTTTTTCCCCCCTTTTTTCCCAGGCTACATTGTTCCTCGGGCTCTCAGATTCATAGAGACAAGGACTTATTGTTTTGTGATTGTGCTACATTTAAATGCCTTTTATGGCTTCTTGGAAGTTGCATTAGAGGCACCAATAGGAACCAAAGGAGTTGTCACAAGTATTACAGTCAGGACAGTGACAATTTCAACAAACAGTATATGATAACTGGTTAAATAATTAGGATTAAATAATGCTAATTTTGAGATTAGTAAATTGAATTTGGTAGCATTTTATTCAAAGAATACCATTTATAAGTGCAATTTTCTAAATTATTTGGGATATTAACGTGAATACCTCATTACATGTGTACATATCACAAATTTCTTGACGTAAAAAGATAATAATCTTATTTATTGATAATTAAATGAAAAAGTTTAATATTGTATTTATTTTTTTAAAAAGTCAACTTTCTGAAAACTTTTCATGTCATGTTTGTTCATGAAAATTAGATATAAAACATTATTACTTAAAAAGATAAAGTTAAAAAATATGTTTTTGTTCAGGTATTCATGTTATTTGGCCTGTATTATGGGAAAAAAATAATTTATAATTTTGTTTTTTCCTACTGGGTATGAAATTATCCAGTCTCAAGTGACTTCAATCTGAGCAGAGGTCTAATTAGCCAGACTGCCTGAAAAGACCTCTGTATGAGGACAGGCCATTAAATCAAAGTTAAAAAGCTAGGTCATTTCGGGTTGGTTCTCCTATAGTAGCACGGTATGCAGTGCTTTTATAGTTGACATTTACACGGGGTGAGGAACAGAGCAAAAGTCATATTTTTTGCTTATATTTTTGGGATACAATTCTTTCATCTCTTGTCTTAATCCATTTTGGAGTCAAGTTTCCAACTTAAACCTCAAGGAGAACCTTGACAGAAGTTTCCAACAGCAAATTGATAGCCATTTTTGGTAAGCTCCGATAAAAACAAGAGGACAGTTTTGGAAAGGAAAAGAGGGGGAAATTTGTTAGGATACTTTATAGTGCAGGAGGAAAAATGCAGCCTTAGTCCAGTTGGAGGCAAGAAATATGAAGTAGCACCTCAATGCTGGCTGGGATCTCACCTCCTCTTTCAGGGTTATGACATATTATTCTATGGCAGAGTATTTCTCTCACATATCCTCCTCTGCTTTGCTGAACTTAAACATCTGTTGGTGAAATTAGCAAAGGTAAAACACAGCCAAAAACAGCAAGTCAGTTGACTCTGGTAGGAAAAGGGTAAAACTGCTGTGAAATGCATTTTGATGAGAGGGGATATAAGAGAGGAAAGAAAGTTTAGGGTTCAATTTCTATATTAAACATGAAGTTGTCCCCAGCTTGCAGGAGTCAGATTATTACCTCTCCAAGGGACAGCTTAAACTGACAATGAAGGATTTCATCACATTTGGTGGAATATCTTCATTTAGTAAAACTAACCAGTAATAAGTCTAACTTAACGTATTTAGTGATCAAATCATTTTATGTTGATGTAATGCAGATTGTTTAAAAAGACCTTAAGAGACCATAGCAGTAGAATTGGAAGATTATAATCGTGAATTTGTCATATATCTGCAATGCCTTCTGAACTGAGGAGATGCAGGATATCTGTTTTGTGTTATTGTTTAAAACTACAATTAATTTTCTTTACCTTAATGATGAAAGCATGCACTCTAGAAACAAGTGTCTGAGAACCTACTTTAAAAACAACCATAAATTGCAACCCTGTAAAGTATTCTTTGTCCATATCACACTTTTTATTACTGACCTTGACACTGTGAGCAAGTTTGCTAGAATGTTATTGACTGACTGGGCCATGGTGGTTCAGTTCATTCCTTCTCAACACCAACACATACCATTACCACATTCTGCATGCAAACAAACATCCTGGTTTTGCATGTGAAATACTGTTTAATTCAATGCTAAAGGAAGGCTTAAAACTATTTGATTTACAGTTGGATGGACTCACGTTGACAATTTTATTTGCAACCTTTACACATAGCAAGTTAACCCTTAATTTTGCAGGACTATGCAGGTCACTGCAATATTACTGACAATCCTCTCAGGATCCTTAATGTGACAGGTGGGGAAGTGGAGGACAGTTACAAGACTAATTTATTCATTTCTAGTTGAGTTTTGTTTCACTTGCTCAGGTTAAAGCAGGACAGTCCAAATCTGGTCGTTGAAGGTCATTATCCCGCAGGTTTTATAAGTTTCCTGACTCAATTAAATGGATTTCCAATAGTTTGTCAAGTTTTGTACAAGCCTTAATGATCCATTCATTTGAATCAGGTGTATTGAAGCAGGAAACACTTAAAGCCTGCAGGACAATGGCCCTCAAGGACCACAGAGCATTTTAATTGTAAGGTTTCAGCAAAGATTGTCGTCTTCTTTTAAATACACTGTTCCTTAGCTTTCCTTCTTCATCCTGGATTATAACGTAGAAGAACTCTTAACTTTTTTTTACCCAATGCATTAAAACGTGATGGTAAGATAGTTTTATGTTGCTAGTCTGTGTGGAAGCAGGAGTTAGACAAATGGTAAAGGCAACATGATCTGCAGGCAGCAACACATATGAATTGTAAACATATGACTTACAAAAAATGTTTGCTTTGCCACCAAATGAATGGACATGGTAAATGGTAACTTTTATTTTCTTAATGATAATAATGATGTTATTAGTCAAAAAAAGAATTCTATATTTCCATTTAAGCTCTTGGAAAATATTTGCGTCCAAATTAAATATTTGGATATCAGTTTCCATAGTAACATAATGTATGCAAATTTACACTGTTGGGTGAAGTAAAACTGTCCACATTATGTTTAATTGCAGGGAAGCACATACGCCACAAAATATTACTGTCACCCTGAAATGATCTTGTAAGCACTGGGAACAAAAATAAGGCTGGGGTGAGGAAGTGGAGAGGATATTTATTTTTTTTCCTCCCCAGACCGGGAACCCGGTGGTTTTATAGTGGCCTGTGTGAAAGGGGAGGCTGCTCAGGGACTCTTTGTTAGCGCTGCCCCGTCTCTCCGTCTCCGCCTTTATGTTTGGATGCCTTTGAGACAGGACGTGAAGGTATGCGACTGGAAGAAGGCAAGCTCAAGGATGAATGGCTTCACATTTTGAGCTGTTTTTTAAAGTATAGGGTTGTTTTTACCCTAGTGTGTCCTCCCCTCCAGGATGCCCCAAAGCAGAGCAGCTTTACTGCAGTGTGGCTGTGGAATAATTATCAAGGCATCATGCTGGTCAGTGCATTTGGAATTAGGGCTGAGACTGCCATAATTATAAAGTAGATGGGATATTCTAGTGCTTAGACAAGCAATGGATTGAAAAATGATCATTTGTCAGAATTATTTTAACAAGAATAAGTTGGCTTAAAACTATTGTTAGGACAAGAATGTGGAGTTGCCACATTGGACCAAAAGGGAAGCTGGTTATCTATTATTCCTGAAAAACACCAAAGACATTGAAAACAATATCAAAACACATGAAGAGCATTGATGCCAAATCCTTGCTTGTTGTCCACCTGTTCACCTTAATCCAATAAATGTAAGATCACTGATTTGTGAGCAGACAAGAGGAAAAAAGCCACATTTAAGTTTATGATCCCCAAGTGAACAAACAGAGCAGTCATTTTATTATGAGAATCCGTTTCCAATCGCCAAACGAAACCTGAGACATAACTGAACAGAAAGAGATTCGAATATGAAGAAAAAAGGAATCTGTGCTCTCTTTACACAACACAATAAGTCAAACATGTAACATTTCATTTCCAGTGCAACGGACTGTGTGTTTCTCATCAGCAGCTGGATGATTCGCTCAGTCAGTCGCTCATGACTCGACTTCAATTTGCAACAAAAACATAAAAAGAATGAAAAACACTGGTATGGCATTTCAGCAGGAAACATTTTCTTTTGCCTCAATTGGAAGGTGAAAATGAGAATTTTAGTACTTGACAAAACTGAGCTTTGGTGTCTCCACTCAGACTCTGTCAAGCGTTCCTCTCTCCTAGCTTCCATGAGACCACTATTAACGAGCGAGCTGATTTCAAAGGCCCTCTGGGTTAGAGAGACTACATGTCCGGGCATCTGTGAAAAAGAAAAAGAGAAAAAAAAAAGTCCCACATTGCTCTCTCACACTCTCTTTCTCTGTGTCTCTTCTCTCTCCCCTTTGAGAACTGACAGAAGTTTTGACAGTGGCAGTAAATTCACTTTGCAGACCTGCTGGGAGGCAGGGGAGTGCAGCGAAGGGAAGGCCTTTCTGCACTTCAAGGACCGCGAGCGTCTGCCGGATAGCCTGTCAGAAATACTAAGGCTGATAATAAATTTGCTTTTGCACAGCTGTGGCTGTGAAATGAGCGCTGAAGCACCAGGGTGGAGGCGAAAGCTGGAGGAGACAGATCTATACGAGGCAATTGGTTGGCCTAACTTTTATAGAAGGAGCAATTGTTCAAACAGTGAAAGCAAGGCAAAAAGAGAAATTTATCACCACTGCATTCTTCTTCAAAAAATAAAGGGCCTTTGCTGTGTCATACTGGATTCCATTTATACTTAAAGGTTGGCCAGAAAATGATCATTTAAGAGCTCCCAAACATAACCTGATCAGCTGATGTAACGGTGACTGACTAGATTTCAAAGAACCTCTGAGACATTTACAAACTGAACAATGAGCATGTATTCTCTGAACTCAAAATAACATTGACCTGAAGGTTCAATTAATTTTGTAAAACCGAAGTTGGGTTCATTGGAGTTTTTCATATCATTTTTGCGACTTGTAATGGCTTTTTGTACCGTCAAGCCTTTGCAAGACTTTAACACCAAACCCATGATGTTGTTTAAAACAGCAAGCAGAGTATCTCCATCATCCTGTTGGGTTGGGACATATTCTTAGAAGCGGAAAAGGCCCTCGTCAGGAGGTTGTGGTAGTATTGGAAGAATTCAAAACAGGATTATCGTTAAGGATAGTGGAGTATTTTCCCCCATTGGACTGATAATACTAGGTCTATTTTAATACCTTTCTTAGATGTGTTTGGTTTATGCAGCGATATAATGAAATTCTGTATTACTCTGGTTCTAGGTAAATCATAAATTAACATAGGACCAATAAGCCCCTACATTACTGGCTCCATTCTCATTACTGGAGACATTAAATGGCATATTTTTCCATATCTTTGGCCACTTCTTAGACCAAAGCAAATAGTGTTCTTAACCACAATTCAACTGGAGCAGCATTTAGGCCAATTGACAGTTGCCATTGGACACACTTGACCGTGTTAAGATAGACACTGCCCGCTTTGCAGGCTGACAACTTGGCACTAACCATTAAGTGCCACTCACTTGGACAAGTTTAAGTGAGGGCTGACAGCAGCCAGAAACCAGCCTGAAAGCCACCATCTGCCCTCTCAGCTTGGGGAGGATCCAACAGCTTTCAGCAGACCCCGCTTGGTCAAGTAAGGGAATTAACATTGTCGATGCATTTGTTAAAGGAGACATATTATGCAAAAATCACTTTTATAAGTCCTTGGAATAGTGTCTTACAATGTTCTAAGTCACGAACAGACCAAAAACTCCCATAAAAAACAACCGCTGGACACACGCGGGCTGTACGT
>JAOXYM010000008.1:25994782-26006206 GCA_028567055.1 Leptatherina wallacei
GGTGCCAAGATTTAAATGATATATCAGAGAATTGTTTAAGATTGGGAATAAAGTGCATAATATGTCTCCTTTAACTGAGCAACCAATTCATTTGTTGCTCCTAAAACAGCTAAGAAACATGGTGTCTCTCACAAGCAACCACATTTTGGATTTACCAACTCCACATACTTTACACAGTCTACAAACAGAGGATATTAGGAACTTAGCCTTGGGAACATTGGAGGAGTATGTAACCATTATTACCTTTCCAGATATTTGCAGCAGGATGTTTTCAGCCCCAGTGGTCATTTTCATTCACATTTTCCACATCTACAGCAATAACACTGGAGCATACATTAAAAAATCATATATAAATTCCTTTGTTTATAAAGCTGCAGTATCTTCAACCTGAGGTCCACATTGATGTGGCACCATCACCTCTTTGCCCACCCATTCAACACACCTTTCAGAATTCAACCAGTCAGAACACATTTGCCCCAAAGCTTCTTATTTCAGGAAAGTGCTTCCCCAAAAGAGTTCTTAAATAATTACAACCTATTTGGAGATAAAATGGGTGCAAAGCTAATCTAGAAAGCCCGGTCAACAGATTACTTTCTGTGTATTCATTTTCCGAGCCAATTAGTCTATTTCAGGTTAGCAATACAAACAAAAGTTGAAGAGAAGACCAGACCCTACCATCTCAAGGTCGTCATGGGGATCCCCAAGCACTTCCAGTCCAGCTGGAAGATTCACTGTAATCCCTTCAGAAAGTCCTGGATTGACCCTGAAACCTCCGCCCAGCTCATTGTACCTGCATGGTAAACATTTGAAGGGAGGAATCTGGCTCCAATGAGCAGGAGGAATAATTTCACTTGTTTTATTTGAAATTAAATGATTACATTTCTCACTTTGAGTCTAAAAGCCAAGTGTGGGCCCCCACAGACCTCGACTTTTACAGAATATGCAGAGATCCACAGATTGCTATGCCTGTTTCTGCAAGTACCACAGGTCAAAATATTGTATTTCAAGGTAGAAAAACAAACAATATGTCTGTCACATACAGAAAGAGATAAATACACTATAATTCATCTTACTTTCACTAAAATTTTACAACCTTCGGTTAATGATTAACCACTAGTAAGCTGATTGCATAAATAAATTGAATTCCATATCAAATGGTCATAGCGTCGTCAAGCTAAGAAATTCACATTATGTTTCGAACAGGTGTAGTCTTTGTTAAACAAATTTCTACAACAAATGTATCTTCCATTTTCTTCCTTTTGCTCTTACATGGCACATAGCAAGTGGATGGAAATGATGTAATGCTACCCTTTGGTTTGTGAACCTCTGTTCTGAAGCCTTATCCTTGACATTTAGTTAATCTTGATATTCCATTGCCAAAAGTGACCGTTTTTTGACAAAAAGGCACAGCTGGAGAGTAAAACTTGAAAGCGGATAGGACACAATGTATATTTTGAGGTTCAGTATCTGTTTAATTAGGGATTTATTTTTTTAAAAGCATCAACAGCACAGTGATATAAAGGACATGATCTACATTATGGCATTATGTTGATTCAGAGGATGGACTTTTTTATGAGAACTTAAGGTTTTTTAGGTTTCAGTGACATACTGAATCGAAAACAGTTTCAATATAAAATGCTGCAAATGGTTGGAATAGCCGTACCGTACTGCAAACAATGGGGTAAAAATATGCATATTCTTTCTTATGGTCTTGAAGAGCACATGACAACTGCAGGGAGCGTGCTTGTGAACTTGCAGTCACAGGGCGGTCTACCTACACACTTCCTCTGCCTCAGGCTGTGTTTGCTCTGCAGCATGCCAGCAAGAATTCGCTTAAAAAGTCTATTAAATGTCAATTTGTCTGAGCTTCAACACAACCTCATGCAGTAACTGCACCAATAAAAACAAGTATAGAGTGAGTGCTGATACAAACTTAAAATTTTTCCTTTCAAGAATGAAAATGTCAGTGACCAGTAGATTTCATAAACTGACAGATAGATTGACAGATAGACAGACAGATAGATCTTCTCTTTCCTTTTTTCTATTCTTCTTGTGATGTGCCTTTTACAATGTAAAGGAAGGCGATATGTGTCCCTTTGCAACTTCCCTCATCTGAAGCCGTTCTTTTCTTTCTTCATACACAAATGGAATTAAAACTGTAAGAAATTTGCTATCCTGATATCTACCCCTCTCCCTTTTACCTTCTCTCCATCGCCCACTTTCTGCCCCTCGCCCCCCCAGCACTCCCTATTGTGCTGAGTTCTCTTTCCTTTGAGACGCTCTGTGCATTAAGGCTGGAATCTGAGTAATGCATTAATATATTTGGTTTGCAGCTCAGGCAGGCCTAGAGTGTCCAGGACCTCCTCGTGAGGCTCCCAAGGGAGATACTGTGTGTTTGAAGCCATCTGCCTAGGTGTTTAATAAAGAAAAATAAATAGATAAAGAAATTTCCTGTTGGAGTAGGGAGGCTGGGTGATGGAAAGTCAAAGAGAGAAAGAATGAGTTAGAGAGGCATTTTTGAAAATGATCTTTCTTTCTTTTCTATTTCTCTAGTTTGACATTTTTTGTACTTATAATGAACTTTTTTTTTACATTTTTGGATCAGTGATTCACAGATTTTTGACATCTAAGATATATCTGCAGAAAAAGAAAGGCAGATGAAAACTACATTTACACATAAAGACCGGACAGACAGTGTACAGAAATGCTGTGAATCTATGTCGGATACAAGGAATATTACATAATTAATAATGACATTTGCATCTCAAGTAATGTAATCATTTAACAGCCGATAACTAATCAGCATGAAACAGTATTTCCTGACAAACACGACATAGCTACAATCACTCAATGACACCGTGAGTGCAGCCGATTACTGACATGGTGAAAATCAGTGTTGAATGTCATCAAACAGATGAGCGGTTTCACATTTCTTGTTAATTCTTAGTGATGTAAACAATTGGGAAACAGGAATTAACCTGCAATGCACATTAGAATTTGTGAATTACCAAAAATTGTAGAATATCACTGTTTGTCCAAACATTTTACACAATTGTTTTGTATGAGACAGGAACTGCGAGCAACGAGTAAAAAACCTTGCTGTCAGTGCAACATATATTTTTTTACTCTTGACAATATACATCTAAACCTAACCATGTATTTTTAACTCCAAACTAACCCTTAGAAGAAGCGAGTGAAGAATAAAAACATGGAGAAAGAAAAGAATGAATAGAGGATAGTTTGTGAAGGACTGTTGCTTGAAGGCAACAGGTTGAATTCCATCCACCGCCTCAAACCCACCCATAATGAGGGCATTTTTGATTTAATGAAGAATGGCATCTGATGACATAAACATACTGTCAAAATAAATGTCTGAAAATGTCAGATGTGCAACAGAAGCCATATCACAGTAATGAATATCAAACTGCTGCGTATGTTTCTGTGAATTAATGTATATTTTACAATTTGTAAAGCAACTGCATTGTTTTGTTAGATTTATCTTCTAGCACACTGGCTTCAGAAAAGGAGGATAACACGATGCATGAACTATTGTTTGAAGTTTGGTAATCTAAGTGAAGACACTGACTTTGAAATATATAGGCTACTTATTAGATAGATTTTCTCTTTCATTTACTTCAAACTGTTATAGAGAGATTCATATAAAAATAAAAATGAATATAAAACAAACCAATTTTACTTATGGTAAGTATATCATTTCTAACAACAAAATCCTTTAAGATCATTAATATTCTGGTAAGCTGTAAAATTACAAAAAAAAAACAGCTTTGTTACTGTCTCATGCTTTTGTGCAAAAAAAACATTTTTAAAGTAAAATAAGCAACCAGCACATAGGCAGTGTGAAACATTACAATAGATTTATTCCTGTGCCAGAAATGTATAAAATCCTTTCTCCATTGATCTCATCAACCAAATGCTAAACTCCTTAATTGGCCTTATGTTCATTATTTACATCCTGTTCATTTGGATTTCTGTTTGGTCTGAATTATCCACCGTTTCCACTTGGGGAATCCTCTGGTAACGTGTGGTGGAGTTGGTTGCCTACATGAGTGTGAGGTTAAAAAGGTATATTCTCGTCCAAACTGCTCATTTCCTCATGGATTTGTGTGGTGTATTCTTTGGAATATTTCCCTGAAGCATTAGCAGATAAAAAGAGGACCAATAATTCATGGTGAGAAATTAGGGACTTCTTTGTCATTTTTATTGAAAATGTATTGTTCAAATACAAACTCCTTTGTGTTACACAGCTACAATGAATTTATTACCAATGTAAGCTAAATATACCTCTGAATTTTTACTAGATACTATAATAATTAGGTTGTACCATACCATAATAACTTTATTTACAAAGCCTTTTAAATCAATCACAGCTGAAACAACGTGCACATAACTAAATGCTTAGAATAAACTCTTAAAAACCATTAAACAGATTAAAATATCAGACATATCTTAAAACAAGTCTTGATAGGCTTAATGAATGAATGATGTTGGACCTTTACATTTCCAGCCTTGAGGTAGTGGAACACCCAAGTTGTGATGATGTTTTTAATTCACCTTCGCATTTACACGTTTGGGGGTGGGGGTGGGGGGCTCTTCAGCTCAGAGACTTAATTTTCTCCAGCCCTGACGAACATCCTTAAATGAATGAGCTTTTATACTTATAAGTGTGCAAATTAGTGCTTTGTGTTTTAGTACATTGATATAAATGCAGTGCACCCAGATCATTTAATGTGCAGAGGAAATTATTAAATCCCCATGACTGATCTTTAGAAGATGTTCTCACTGAGGGTGTCCCTAAGGATGGATAATTCACATCCATTTTGTATAATGTCTCTTCTCTGAGCTCTCTCCAGCCAGTAAAAGCTAGTCTGATGTTGATCCTTGCTTTGGCACTTTAACTCTCTCTCTTTTCCTCTCTTCTGGTGATAATGTCCTCTAGGGTTTCTTTGCTGAATTAGGCCCAGTGTGTGCTTCAAATGGCCAGTGTGTTGATATCCAGTTATCAGCATGTGATGCGGTGCTGGGACAGAAAAAAAAAAGTTGTGAAGTGCGGTTTCTCAGCTTCAGGAAGCTGCTGGGCAACAATTGTTCCAGGAATGTCCATAACATCGGTGTACCATCAAAACGAGTCAGAAACACATGAAGCTTTGTAGTCCTACTTTAAGGTAGTGGTTCTGAAACTGGGGGTTGTGAGACAATTTTAGGGGGTCACCAGATAATTGTAAAAAATATATAGCCTATATTTATTACATAAATTTGGGATTTTCATCAGGGCTGTCAAAATGAAACTGCTAATGCAGAGATAAATCTGCGTAATTAGCACCATTAATGCATAAACAACAAATTTTGTACACATCATTAAATAAATATGAATATGGCATCAACTCGGTGAGAGAAGCTGATTTTGGGCATGTAGGTGCTTTATCACAGCGGCAAACCCAATCCAGCAAAAAATGCTTTATCCTCCCTATTTATTAAGATTCTGACAGTTTTCCAGGCTTACATTTTGAAAAAGACCCATCTGATATATCACACAACTAGGGTCACGGATTTCAATGTATGTTATCTTTGGGGCTGTGGCTCAAAAAGTTTGAGAAGCCTTGCTTTAAGGCTGAGTCTCAGGTTGTAAATGAAAAACCCTTTGCCCGGCTTAAAATTTGATTCAGAATCATGCATCTCCTTGCGAGTCTCCTTGTGCTACCGAGATATGGCATTTAAACTTAAGACATTTGGGCTTTTAAAGAAATCTTTTATTTCCTGCAATTGTGTAAAACACCCAAGAAGTTGGCCAGGTGATAAGCAGCATAGCTCTGAGTGAAACAGCAGGGTTTGATGCACTTTATCCTCACACAGACTCTTGTAAATCTGCTAAATGGATTATGATTTTGTATGTGTGCAAATAGAATTTTGCTGCTGCTGTGATCTCAGGCACCCTGTTAGCATGGGTTGGGATCCCAAGTAAGGAACCGCTGTTATATCCCATCTTTCTCAAATGGGCCTCATGTCTGTCTTTTCATTGTTTTCTAGCTCAGCATTTTTTAAAATGATTTAAAACATTTCAAGACCACCAAGCTTCTTCAAAACTCACACAGATGTGTTACAGCATTGCCTTTTAAAAATGTGGGTTTGTCCTGTTGCCTGTTTTCTCTTTGAATACCAGGGTTGGGACAAATGAAATATATATTTTTTCAGTCTTAAACTCACCCATATGCTGTGCCATCTGTGTTCCACATAGCTGTTCTGTTTTTCTATTGGAGCAGCACACAACCTGGCAACCTCACAACTTGAAACTCAAATAATGGTCTGTGTGTTTGCTCAGGAAATCAACCCATTTCAAGTTCACATATGTCTTTTTCCACGCCACCCTTAGCTCTAAATGGTTACAGTTTCTCTTGGCTGCACATGCTACAGCTAAGCATGCTAGCAGGAGAGCAGCATGCAGCCAAAACATAACCACCTTCTGCTGAGGACCAGTTTGCCTCGGAGAGTCCTAGAAGGAAGTGCCTGTGCTTGTGTTGGCTTGGACTGCAGCTCTGCTTCAACAGAATTGACCTTTTCCAAGCCAGTCGACCAACAAACGCTGTGGACACCCAGGGAGAAGGCAAATGAAGGGAAAACATGATTAGAGAGGAACTACAGATATTTTGTCTGCTGTTTGAAGGAGGAAGGAAGGAATCCTCATCCTGTGTGCTACATTTTTGGATTAAATACGGATATTTTACTTGAAAAACTTTATAGAATGATATGTAATTAAAACTATATAATGGTGGTAGCAATTACATTATACCTTTATATGAAAAAAATCCATCCTGTTGCAACTTAGGTATTTGTTTTATTTAAGACTTGGATAATGCTGCTGAATAAAACCTTTAGATTAGTGCAGTTTGTAGCACTTACCCCTCAGATAAAAGTATTTGAGTCAAATGTTAGTGAATCCAAAAATGCCACTTTAATTTATATCACACAAGTTTATTTATATATATATATATATATATGTTTATATACAGTACAATATGTATGCATGTAGCCCATGTGTACATGTGTATATAGGTATTTATATGTGCGTGCATGTTTGTTTGTATATTTTGATATTAATATGTTTATATTCTTTTTATCTCTTAATTATTGCAGCTACTATGTTACCAATTAAATTTTGTTGTAAATTTACAATGATAATAAAGTCTCTTTTTATTCTTTTTTATTAATCTTAATAAAAGCAAGACCATAATAACACCAAAACCCTCAACATAAATCTAATTCAGTAAGTAAAAATAAACACAAAGTTAGATAACAACATGGTCAGTTTATCAAGTCAGGAAATATCTAAAAATCAAAGATTACATATAAAGACTTCATTATTAAGCCTTTGGCAATAAATGATAAATTGTTTCTGATTTTCAGAAACCTACTCAGTCTAAATTGAAGGGGATATTCACTAATTAACTTATTAATTAAAAGGGTGTAATTGGAATATTTTTTGTTCTTGAGACAAATGAGGCAAACTAACTTCCAACGTCAACATTATGATAAACAACAGGCCTAACGTGGAAGAATATCAGAAAAACTAAGTCATTTAACATTTAAACTGTTGTGTAATTTGGGAGCTGTCCTCTTATCACTTATAAAAACACACAAAGCAGATAAGATAACTTTCTTGGTAACTCTGAACTTGGTTGCCTTCAGTAAAGCTGGACTTTGATTCCAGCTTTGGTCCTTCTTCCCTCACTGCTGATTTAATAAATCATTGTAAATGATTTTAAAATTACCAGGAGGAACAGGATACACCAGACTTTTCACATATTGTCTGTGCTCTTGCTTTTTTTCCCTTTGATGTTTTGGACATCGCTCACCTTCTTCTTGAAGGTGAATAAAAACATCCAACATCATTCATTTGATATTAACCTAGGAAGACTTTATTTCCAGTTGATAATACATACTAATAAACAGATACAGTATTTATTTTATTAATACCATTTGGGAAATTAGCCTTCACAGCCCCAGTAGATTCACTAGAGAGCAGTGGGCTACCATGTTTCCACACATGGGGAGAAGTTTGGGGGTAAGAAAAATATATTAAAAAGATTAATATAGGCCATGAGTGTTTTAATAAGTGAATAAAGGTGCATGCTCAGATCCACCAAAACTGTTTCATCTACTGTGGACAATCTAGTTTTGACAATCTCTGAAGTGAAAGCCTCACACACACCTCATGTGATCTTTGCACAACCCATTTATGAGGGTGGGGACCTCAGGTCGGGAGCCACTGGTTTGTGCTACATATTACTTAGCTATTATTTACTGTTGCCTACTGACATTTTCAAACTTGACAGACAAATATGGCTCATGCTGCTACACACTTCTGCAAAAACTACATTGTTTGCAAAAAGGTGTCTGATAGCAGTATTGATGTAAGGCTGGAAAGATCATTACAAGTTTCAAGACTTTGGTGGCCCAGGCCCTTGAAAGTTACACGGATGTTGTCTGTTAAACATGCAGCATCATAATCAAATTTTCCTGCATACTCTGGCAGTGCATTTACAAACATAAGAAAAAGTCCCGCTATGCAGCTCAAGCTCCCTTCTCTAGATTAGCAGTTGTTGCTACGTGTCATTGAGTCTTGCACCTGTTAAAGAAACAGCGTTTTAGATTGCAGGGGTTGCCGTGGGCTGCATATAGAAAGGATGTGGATAAGTGAGTGAACACTGTCACATTTTTCTAATTTCTTTTATTTGATCATGTTCATTTCCATTGACCTGTGATTCATGTTCTCGGGCTAGTAGCTGTGAGGGGAACAAGCTGAATGAAGCAGGAATAAGGGCGCATCACACTGGTGCTGTTTGGTTTACTTTAAACAAACTCTGGTCCGCTTCCATGGATATTACGTTTCGTTTGGAGTAGTGTACACGCTCATTCACACTGGTGCAGATCAAAGGAGCGAACTCTGTTCTGCCACCATCCAGTGAACAAAAGAGAGGAAGTGATGTAGAGTTCATCGTCGTGCAACATTTTGGAAAGCTTGCTGCCACACCTGTTGCTCATTGCCGGTGCTTAGCATAAGCCATATAGAGGATGCCCATGTGATGGCACCGGGGCTTTATCTACCATCTTGGAACTGGTTACTGCTTACATCTTCACTTTCGGGTGTCTGTAAACCCACTAGAAAGAAACATCCTTACCACAATCAGCTGACAAAAGACGCGAAGATTCATTATGATGCAGCACTAATTCATAACTTAGATTGTTAAATACTGCTGAGCAACGAATAGACTTCAGATGAAGATGCGTTGCCACCCGTTTCAGTCTCAGAAATCAGTTCTCGCTTTGTGTTTAGTGTACGTTTGTACACTTGTCATGAATTCAAAAACTGCCGATTATTAAATGTGCATGCAGCCATTTTACAAACAGAAGGATGAAGATCTGCAAGTCTTCAAACTGCCATCATACTGAAAATGCATATGTTAACTAAATATTTAATGATCTGATATTTTGATTCTGAAATTTCTATATCATCTTTTCATCTCTGTGTATTAATTTCTGATTCTGATACAAGCCATAAACTCACAAAGGGCAAAAAAGTGTCTAGGACCGGCTCTGTTCATACTGGACAGATTCTTGTGAAAACCATATTAGATTTTAACAACAAAGTAAAAACAGAAACCCAAGACTGCATAACTCAGTGTTGCTCCATAGTTTACTTGCTGTGACCGAGCCGGCTGAAGTGGAAGAATATTTGTTTTTTCGGTTCCGGTGGATCAATGAGTGAGATTTTGTTTTTCATCCTGCTTTTTTCTTTCTTGGTCAAAATATCGCCCCAGATTGCAGTTGTTACCGCATGATGTTGTCCAGGTGGTTTGGTACATTTGAGTGAGTGCTGTGTGAAAGCAAACCAGACCAAAGGAAGATGAAAAAAATGTTCTGAATTTCCCGATCTATCGACCCAAGTCCCCCGGACTATCCTTGTGTGATCCTTAAGATGAGCTAAATGACAGTTCTGTTTAATTTCTGTTGAAAAATAAAACCACGTTAGACTTCAGTTTGTGCAGGCCAACCCTACAGAGGCTAAATGTGTGACTTAGTGCAACAGCTTTCAAGTATTGCACAAGTTTTCATTCTCCAATTACGCTGTACAAATAAGAAGCAGTTAAATGTGCACAGGAACAAGCTTAAACCAAAGATACATGCAAAATATAACTGCACAGAGAAGCCAGGGTTTCTACACTAGCCTTATTCATCATTGTTTAAACAAACAGCTTCACCAGAATTATAAGTATGCCTGTGCGATGACATCATGTGGCGCAGAGAATCTGCTGGGAGGCACAGCTGTGTTCACCTCCTTTATGGAGATGTCAGGGTGAAAGCACAAACACAGTAACACATAAACTGTAGCTACACACTTGGGTTACAGGGTGCTGCTGACAGCTGCTCCGTGTGTGTGTGTGTGTGTGTGTGTGTGTGTATGTGTTTGTTTTAGGAACCCATGTCATGATTTTAAGCATGATCTGTCACACTGTACAGTAATTGTGCTGCTGTCAGTGCTCATTCCTGCGGGTATATTTATCTTTGCAATCACGGCACCCAGTTTGTGCGATTGTGTGGCAAGGACGGAGTCAACTGTTGTTTATGATGAACACCATGGTTGTTAAAGTTTGGTCACTGAACAGCTGCTTTTAATATTAAAGCACATTATTTTAACTTTAAAAATTTCACTCAAAGGTTTTGATTGGATTTCAAAGAATTTTACTTGTTAGAATCAACAAAAGAAAAATAACATACTGATATTAAGGCACTCTTAAAAAACAAACTAACAAAGGACAATATATGTTGAATACTTCAAACAGAGATTTAAACGTGAATTTTCTAATGCTATTTTTAGCTTTTTCTGTTTTATTTAATCTTTTTTAATTCTATTTTTAAAGTTTGTTTTTATTGTACTTTTTAATGCTTCCTCTGCACCATGCTGTAATACTTTTAATGTTTTATGCTAGCACTTTGAATGATCTTGTACATGAAATGTGCTATACAGATAAAGTTGCCTTGCCTAAAACAGTCAGTTTTGTTTTCTATTCATTAAAAATGCGAGCCCATTCACATCTGGATGGTGTTGGCAGCACGGTGAGAATGACTTTTTTTTATTTCTCCAGTGCATTCAACACCATCCAGCCTCTGCGTCTGGGTGACAAGCTGCGGGGGATGGGTGTCGGCGTGCCCACCATCTCCTGGCTCACCGACTACCTGCTGGGCAGACCACAGTTTGTCCGTATGGGCAATACTCTGTCTGACAGGGTGGTGAGTGATGTTGGAGCCCCACAGGGAACTGTGCTGTCCCCCCTTCCTGTTCACCTTATACACCACAGATTTCCAGTACAACACCAGTACGTGCCACCTGCAGAAGTTCTCTGATGATTC
>JAOXYM010000008.1:26010136-26039067 GCA_028567055.1 Leptatherina wallacei
GCATGTGTGTTTTTCTGCTGTAGCATTGAAATTTCCCAGTCTGGGATAATTAAAGTACATTCTGATTCTGATTTCTGATTTATGTTGCATTTTTTTGTTTTCACCAAACCACAGCCTAAATAACCTAAAAGAACCTAAGTACACATGGCTCATAAAGAAAATGGACAAATATCTTTTAAAACTTTGTTTTGCTGTTTTTTCTTTTTTTTCAAATAATTCAAAACAAACAGTTGAAGCTTCTTTTATTTAGGCAAGTTTTAGTTTGGAAGGTTTTTTTTTCATAGACATTTACTGTCTTTAAATGTTTTTTTTTATTGATTTCTCAATGAAAGGTGCTTTATGCATATAAGTCATTTACTTTACTTTTAAGTTTGTGTGAAAACATTGTTTCAGCATCTTGTCTGCAACAATAATGTGACAGATATTTATATGAATGGTTTTTTGAGTAATTTGTGGTTCCTGTGCATCTTGGTTCTCATTTTGAGGCTCTCCGATTTTTTGTGTTTATTTTCTCTCTTTAGTCATTTGCAACTTTGCAATTGTTATTACGTTGAGTATTTTTGAATAGTATTGCTCAGAATCACTTTAGCTTGTTTTGAATCTCCTTTTCTTTCTTGAGTCATTTTGCACCACAAAAACATAGATCTAAGGAAACTGCAAAATTGCATGATGATTGCACGAATCCAAAATAGTATGGTTGGTCTGAGGTTTGTATTATCAGTTTGCATCAACAAACTGATCATCCAGCATCAACTAATTAAGCAGCAACAGGAAGCAGTGCTGCAGTCTATCGTGGTGGTTTCAATATGACCATTTCCAATTGTAAAAAAGGTGTGTTTTTTTTTACAAATTTGTGTAAATACATACATTCAGACAACATATGGTGTATTGTGCCTGTTTGACAATTAAGGGGGAGAGAGAGTGGACTTGGGTAGGACATTAGGATAGCAGAGGGAGTGGGGGGCAGGATATCAGGGAGGTCCACTTGGCCATGAAATTAAAAAGAAAATGCAACTTGATACTAGAAAAATAAACAGTGAAGAGGGCCTCCCTGGTTTGGCTTAAACAGTCGGGGTGATTATTGAATCGTGTTGATTGCTTCCTGGCTCCCCATCTTTAAACAGAAGACTACCAGAAAACTCAACTGCAAATGACTTCACATGGACTATGATAAAATCACTTTATATTAGAAATGTATTACATCTGTGTGATACTTGTACAAGAATAAAAGTCACTTTAATTGTTGACAACTTTTCAGTCTTTCAGGGTTTAATTCAAATTTCTGTCATTTAAGGAGAAACTACCAAACTTTATTCTCTTTTAAATTCAGTCATAGTTTGACCGATGATTTATCTCAGGAAATTCTTGAGTTTCAAAGGTAAATTTCCCGTCTTACGCTAGCTTGAAAACAGCACCTTCATTTTAATGCAGAGAAAACATGATGGATACTGCCAGTAACAATGATAAACAATTTTCTAATTGACCAGAACAGCATAATGATGTTCACAATATTGGGTATTTCCTGTTCAGCTCATTCGGTGACCTCTGACCCCAGTAGTCATTCCCATGCTCTCTGTGTGGTGCTGAGCACCCGCTGCTCCAAGGTTGACTGTGTAGTTATCTACAAACTAGCTATCAATCATATATGCTGCCAATGACCCTTATGAAAACAAATCAGCTGCACATGACCTTAACAAACAGCTCTGACAAATCTAACATAATTTAGTTTGACAATGTCCAAACTTAACAAAACAGGACTGAGCTTGTGTAACCATAGCCATAAAATACACCAAAGTTTCAGAAGAACATTTGGGAAGCATCTTAAAAATGTAAACCTGACCATTCACAGGAGGAAGCTCAGCACCCTCACTGTGCTTAAGTTGTGTAGGAAAAATGACTGAAATGCAACCATAGTTCTTGTCTGCATGGCTTTGATGAAAACCTAATAACTCTGACTTTTTAAAACGTAAAAACATAAAAAAAATTGGCAGCACATTTACAAACTCAAGTGTAATTTAAAAGCAGCATGGTGTGATTGCAGCAGAGTGCGTGTTGATACTTGTCTACCTTTGCTATTGTACTAAAATGACTAAAATGACTCTCACCATGGATCAGCTTTACTCTAATGGTTAAGCTGTATTTGTTCTGTTACAAGCCCATTAATGCCTGAGCAGGTGGAAATGTAGTTAGCACAGGTGGTAATGATTAAATTTTAGTTTTCCATTATGAACTGAAAGGTGCTTCCCGTGCATGACTGGTAGATATGGGGGACTGTGACAAAAAAGGTTGCTAATTAGCTAAATAACTTAGCAAGCCATTGCAAGAAGTATTCTTTTGCTAAAGCAATGTGCCCAGACAACTTAAAAAAAGGTAACATTCAAACAACAGCATCATCCACCATAAAAATTATGGCTTAGGTTTTATCAGGAGGTAGGGTTGGAGAAATGGCTCTGACACATGTGCTTCCAGCTGTCAGATCTGTTTGTCTCCAGTAGAAAACGTCTCTTGTCTGCCCTATTTTCCCCTCTGTTTGTATTTTCTTTCATTTCACAAAGTTTGAAAAGAAAATACCTCACAAGGTCATTCATAAAGAATCTTGTAAGATTTAAGGTTAAAAAAATACCTTGTTTAGCCAAATTGTCTAAAAATAAAGTGTGTATTTTAATGAAAAAAATAGGGGGGGAGAGGGGGGATGTGTGTGAAATACCTGCATAGTAACACAAACATTGCACGCATTTCTGGTTTCCAGAAATGTGAAATGGCAACATGTCTTCCTGGAGACAGGGCTGGGAAAACCACATGGCTTGCTTTACAAAACATTTAATGGACTGCTTTAAAATCTCAATACTTCAGATGACAACATCCATGTTGTGACAAGTACTGCTTCCTTTGCAAAAGACAGAATTCCTGCTGATGGTTAGGAAATGTAATTTCACGTTCACGTGTCATCCAGCAGGATTTTCAAAGATTTTGGATGTTGCACTATTCCACGTTTCGCTATGAGATTGAATTTTTCAATTTTACAATAACATGGACAACTCGGTCTTTTCCCAGTAAAGATAGGACCCAGGCCTCTTTGTGATCTCTGCAATTAAAGTTAGCTTTAAATGTAATTAGGAGATAGAATTAGGTGTTGAAACCATCCATCCATATTCTACCAATTATCCAAGGTTGGGTTTCAGGGGGAAGCAGTTTAGCTAGAGAAGTCCAAACTTCCATTTCTCTGTCCACTCCTTCTAGGAGATTCCTAAGGTGTTCCCTGGCCAGGCATGAGACATAGTCCCTCCAGTGTGTCTTGGGGTCTTCCCCCCTCCAGGTGCCCAAGCCACCTCATCTGGCTCCTCTCGATGTGGAGGGGCAGCAGCCCCTTCTTGAATGACCAAGCTTCTCCACCCACCTCTAAGGGAGAGGTTTCCTCTAAGGAGGAAACTCATTTCAGCTGCTTGTATCTGCACTCTTATTCTTTTGGTCAGTACCCCCACCTTGAACAGTGTAGATCAACAGGTAAATCAAGAGTTTTACCTTTCCGTTCAGGTCCCTTTTCACCACAACAGACCAATGAAGAGCATGCATCCTTGCATATGTCACATCGATGTGCCTCTTGATCTCCCGTTCCATTCTTCCTACAATTTTTTATATGTGTTTGGAGCCAAAATATAACCAGAAGCTTAAACTTAAACGTGTAAGAAGTGGGTCTTCAGTGAAAGATGCAACATTAACTAAAAAGGAATACTGACTGAAACAAATTGTGCTGTCAAAACAATGAATCATTTAGCATTAAAATCCTGAGTGGTAACCATAATATATTAATTTCCCACCACTGAAAAGGTGAAACTTTTCACACAATACATTGTGTCATACCATGCTTACATTTGTTCACACATGTGCGTGAGAAGGCTCCTTAGAGCTTTTATTCAGCACACTCTTTTAGTCAAACACAGCGTACAGTCTAGAGCTGATGGCTGGCATATGTGGCCACAGTTCCCCACTTGCACCATGACACAAGAATTCACACTCCCTTTTCACAGAGCTTTGCCACCGACAGCTGCACTTTTAACAGGAGCTCAGAGATTCAATTACTGGGCCGTTTCTGTGCTGAAACCTCATCAGCTGAGCCACACAGGAAATTGCCTCTCACAGTGTAAAGGTGGTAACTGGATTGCTGGACTCTGAGGAAAAATGTACACACATTGTTCCTGTGAGTATCTGATTATGTTCTGAATTGTTGGTAGATTACATAATGGCAAGTTGGACGCATATTCAAGGTCCTCAAGGTACATTTTCTGCATAAAGAAAAATATATATTTAAAAACAACAAAACAAGTCTGCTAGAAGTGAGGTTAAGTAGTGTGAGTTTTTAATCAGGCAGTGAGGAAAGGCTTGCAGTCACTGGGGCAATGTGAAGACATTTTTGGCAGTTTTACCTGTAAAAGTAGTGGGAGTGTAAATCATATTCTTTTAGTTTCTGGCCTCTCTGTTTCCCCCTCCTTCCCGGTTTCCCTGCCCGGTTGTAAGTCAGACAGAAGTGGTCCAGCTCCCACTCCTGTCACTCTTTTTACCCCTAACATAATAATTGTCTGACAGCTTGAAATATTCGTACCACCACAGCCTTGGCAATGACTGGGACACAGAGTCGCAGTAAAAATCCTTCAATAACATTTTCATGGAAATTAAGTAGTTAGGCTTTCTCTTTATCCTGAATCTACAGCTACGCAAATATTTCTTCAGCTGACCTTTCACTTTTATACAGGGTTGTTCCAATGACATGGGGCTATTTCCGGCCGCGCTCTTAATTTTATTTGCTTATAATTTTGGAGATGGAGAAATTGGCTTGTTCCATTTTGCCAGAGTTGTTTTTAAGTCTTCTGAGTCAAATTCAAGTCAGAAAATCATTAAGTGGTCCCATCTCAGGTCTGTAATTTTCTACTCTACTAAGGCTTTTTTAAAAAACCAACAAAACACACTTTATTTCATTGCATGAAACTCTTCTCAGGTTTCCTTTCGTATTATTGCCTTTTGGCTTGGTGCAGCAGCAGTGATTGTAAATCACACCTGACGAGGTTGTCATTTAAACAGTTTAGTGCAAATGTAAAAATGTGCTATGCTAATTCATGGGTAAAAACTTTGCCTGGAACTGTGGAACAAGTTAGGTGCTCCTTATGTGAGTGTCTACATTTTAAGTTCTTTTGACATTTTGTTTGAAATCAGTGACACTCTTTGGGCACACTTGAGTTTTCTGTGAGAGGGAAGGGCATCAAGTTATTGCTTTCCCCCCCCCCCCTCCTCACACACAGTTTGGCTGTGTTCCTTATTAAGTAAGTGGAGAAGTGGATGTATTATTCATTTTCAATAGCTTGTACAATATGTATTTTGTTCATTCAGTCAAGGTGGATGAGTTGTAATTTTTTATTGAAACCTCAACACGGAGGAGTTAAATCATTAATGACTAGTTTCAAAACCTGAACTAGGAGTGACTGAAAATAGTTATGACACATTTTGAGTGCTGAAATGGTTCAAATCTCAACATTTAAATACAAATTTCGAGGAAAGAAAGATGGAACTTTTCTGCAGATGCGTCTGTTAAAATCATCAGTGACCACTACTGGGCAGAGTGCTGACAGTGGCTTCGAAGCTTTTGCTTCCAGCACACATATCATGGTGTCAACACACAAAGTCAGACAAATTCCTCCCAGAACCATCCTGAAAAACAGAAGTGCCTTCACTCTCTGGACCAAAATAAATAAGCAAAGAACCTAGTCGAAGCACATTCCTTTCCCAGAAAAAAAAGCCTTCATTTTCCCCTGGATGAAGGCCTGCTGTTTCTGTTGTAGAGCGCTTTCTGCCATTTGAGAGTCATTGAGTGGTGTGATTGACTGTTAGATGGGCTAATCGCGGTTACCGAGGTCAGACCTTCCTCTGGGATCAGGACTCTTCCCAGCCATCAATCACTGGCCACCATCACTCATCAGAATGGCTGCTGCTACTTCCTGATTTCCTTTTTGTTTGGCTCTGCTGCAACATGGAATGTTTTTATTGCATTTGAGTATGCCTTTTATGTTAAAACCATACAAGTAACTCAGCTAATTGTATTTGATTCATACAAGTGAATTACACAATTTCTTTGGTTTACAACACTTTTTTTTTGCAAAACTTGAAAACACAGGGTTTACAAAGTAGAAATATTCTTTGATCTGATTTGTTGAAGCAGAACTTAGAGTTACTAAAACTATCACTATACTCTAAAGTTAATAGAGACAAAGCTTCTGATAGAAAAAAAAAGCTCCCCCTAGTGCTGGTCCCCGATTGTAAAAATCAGGAGGAGTCTTTTGCCCCTTTCAATCACTGTCATGTCAACTGTTGCCTCAGTTACCAAATGGTAAATGGGCTGCATTGATATGGTGCTTTTATAGTCCTGTTGACCTATGCAAGTGCTTTACTACACACCCCTTCTTATTCTCCTCTTGGGGCAACTCTCAATCAAAGCTGGCTGAAAGTTAGCTCAAGCTTAGAGGGACCAACTAGGGCAGACAACTGATTTTATAACAGTAGATGGGGCACCATTCATTCATTCATTTTCTGTACCACTTATCCAATTCAGGGTCGCAGGGAAACTGGCGCCTATCCCAGCAATTAGCAGGCCAGGGGCAGGGTACACCCTGGACAGGTTGCCAGTCCATCCCAGGTATGGGGCACCAAAGAAGATAAATAGCAAGAGGCATAGGGGAAAAGCTCAGGCAACAGCAGCACCAGACAATCTTCATTATACAACAGTTTCATGCCATCATAAAGCAAATCTTTGTCCACTTTGTATTCTATGTTTTCCATGCAGAGCAAAGTTAAAGCAACAGCACCAATGCAACCAAGAGCAGCCCGAAGCTTGGATTGTTTCATATTTTCTAATTACCGTCCACAAGTGGCAACAGCATAAAACAAAGGGATGTGCATCTGTAAGAGCTGGGAGAAGTAATATGCAGAGGTATGTCCAGACCTTTATATACACACCAACATGGGGTTCAGTGTCTTGTTTTGAGGACACTTACAGTGCTTTCACACAGACACAGTTTTGGTTCTGGCTTAGTTTTCGAGTCTACGAACCGCAGTGCTTAGCCAATCAACTTTAATTTCAACGGGTGGTCTGTAGTTAATATATCATCTTCATCTGAAGACGCAGGCGAGGGAGATGATTCTAGGTCTGCTTCTTCAGATGTAGCTGCTGCCATTCAGCAGATGGCGTTCAGGGTGAATCCAGTCTTTGCCCGCCGATAATGTCATGGTTTGGGAATTAGAGCAGCTACTTCTGGTGCCCATTGAGAACCAACTTTTCAGGTTGCAATCCAACTTTTTTTTGTGTGTGTGTGTGTGTGTGTGTGTGTGTGTGTGTGTGTGTGTGTGTGTGTGTGTGTGTCTGCCGGTTCAAAATTAGGTTGGGGAACTGGCACTGTGTCAGTGCCTGGCCAGTGTGAAAGGGCAATAGGTCTATGGAAGAATCACTTATAATTTTATTTCCACCCCTCCAAACAGTTTATACAACATCTTTTAAAATACAAAAGGGATAGAAAACTAATAAGCATTTCCACACAGGAGCAGACGTTTTATCAAGTTTTGCCACAAAATCCTCATTAGGATGCTTGAAGGCATTGCATGGTATGCTATGAATGAATTATACTTTATTGATCCCCGAGGGGAAATTGCATAATGCTATGCTTAGCACTTTCAGTCATTTAAGCATTCACGAGTCTTGACAACTATTTTTTGAGTCAAGTTCACTTTATAAAACTACATCCAACAACACTTCCTGAATGGACAGAAATCAAAACAACTTGATTTGGGGAAAAAAAAAATCATATTTACAAATAAAAACCATTCTTTTTACAATGCAGCCATCTCATTTATGGATGCAATTTAGCTGGCTGCCTTGGTTACATTTAACAAAGCACAACTGTGTCTGTTTATGGTTGGGTTTAGTCAGTCACATCGCTTGGTTAGGGTTAGAAAATTGATCCATGTTTGAGGTTAAAAAAAATCCTTTTTACAACATGATTGTTACCTTAATGGGTGCCATTTATATAATTCATATGTGGTTGTGCTCTTGACTACTATAGGTCCCCTATTTTTCAAACTTGATTATAGATTGTCTTGGCTTTCATAAGCAAATGACCCAAGGGTTGTATTTGAGAGGTCAGTTCCTTATAGAAAGTTTATATTTTTTCTCCCTTTACCTCTCCTCTCTTTTGTTTATATAATGTTGTGTGCTCATAAACTTCACGTTTTCCATGGTGACAGTTCACAATATGACATAAATTGCAGGGTGGGCTGGAGAAACTGGTTGTTACTGTACGAGGGGCTGGTCTGTGCACGCCCCAGGGCAGAGTATGAACACTGTTTTTGTGTCTGACCTTGATGTATTTTAGAAAGCCTGCAGTCTAAAAATCAGAGTGCTGAAAATTGTTTTGCAGAAATTTTGCAAGAATTTAAAAAAATGTTCAAGGGTACTTACTTGAGGTGCTATTTCGTAAGTGGCATTTAGTTGCGTTTGCATTTTTGTGAACAAAAGCTTAATGTTATATTCTCAGTCATGCCATTTGCAGTAGTTCTATGAATTATTCTAATTGGAGAGGGTCTGACATGAACAATCGTTTACAGTTATGGAGGGTAATGTAAAAAAAAAAAAACTAAATGTGAGACAATTTAAGATCAATATATTAAAAATCCTTTATATGAACTGAGGTAGTTATAGCTTGGAACATCACATTTCTGGGCAAGCACTTACTACTTGTATGTTTCATTAATTTTTCAGGTTAAAATTAAGGGAAAAATTACTTGATTTGTGCTTAATTAAAAAAACAAAACAGTAATTACACTTCACATTTTCCTTGTGTAATTTCAGCATTGCTTGTTGCTTCGTATTGATTGCATGTTGTTTCTATTCAAGCCTTCAGTGAGCTGTGGTCTTCTCAGATCAATGGCGCTGAAAAGTCAAGGTTAGCATGTCTTCAGGGTGTGCGTTTCTGTCTTTCTGCATTCGTACCAGCCAGAGAATTGACTACACAGCATCAGAAAAATAACTATAATCCCAGAGGCATGCACCGATGGCACAAACTTGGTGAAGTCAGCTTGTTTTTAAAGTCCTAACTTCCAAAGCACAGAGAATGAATTCTCCAAAAGCAGTTATATTGCACAAATGGACCTTGTGTGAAGCTTGTGTGTGTGAGGTCTTATAACCAAATGGGGCTGCTATATAATATCCGTCCATATTAGCAGCATGCAGACATCTCCTGTACATTTATTGTATTTGACGGTGATTGTAGTGTTTACAGAAAATTAAACAGAATTTTACACTGTGGACTCTGGCATTGTGCCAAGTATCCTTTTCTCAGCTTTTACCCATAAACCTGTCTCTATTCTCCCCTTGGGCTGTCTGTGCAGCAGGGAGCAATATTTTTTCCTCAGCTTCCAGGAATAACTCAGGTTAAATATCTTTTCTGAGTTGTTTTTAGTAAATTCACATCTAAGATATATTTGAGCTAAGTAAACTGTCACTCTCCAACAGCCAAAAATACGATAATATTTGGCTCAAATTTAAATTATTGCAATGATATAATTTCACACATCATGCAATCACAGTCATGGTTAATCACACAGGGTTCAAACTCAGGTCTGCTGTGTTACAGTCCACAGATTAATGTTATGGGCCACCCCCTACTAAATTCTTGTAAATGATTCTGTTCATTTTAGTTGTGACAAACATGATAATTGTGACAAATTCATAACACAAAATATAAAAATATTATGATTAAAGGCAAATGTATATGTAATGATTACATTTCCTTGAAAAGTAGTGCATGCATGGGTTCTCTCTGGGTTCTTTGGCTTCCCACAGTCCAAAAACATGCTTGTTTGTCTCTGTGTTGGCCCTTTTATATTCTGGCAAACTGTCCAGAGGATAAATTCTGCCTTCCCTGTGAACCTGCATTGGAATAAGTGGGAATGGACAATGGATGGATGGCAACAAAAGTATTTTTTTAGCATCTCAAATTTTCATATACGTGATCTGACTCAACATGTCCTTGAGTTCTATGATTTTTTTTGTCTGACATTGCTTGAAATGCTCCTGAGTGTCATAAAACCAATATAGACCAAACCCACAAAGTGAAAAGATTTAATTTATTCAAATATAATGAATGAATATAGATCATTATTATTAATACAAATTAATATGAATAATTAATTGCTTTTTTACAATGAGTAAAATTTCTCACAATGAAAATAAGAATGATGACTCATGCACATTGACTTAATTTATGAAAGCTTTTCACATGGTTTTAGTCATTTTTAATATTCAGAACAAAAAAATGAGCCAAATGACTTGGATTTATCGTAGTTTCATTTTGTTTGAGTCTTAGACAAGCAATGATAGCCTATACTCATCAATCAAAGCAGTGTGATACATTTATGAGCATAAAAGCACTGACTGTGCAGATCACCAGGTTGGTCAGGGACAAATTGGCTCTTGTACAACGCTTACAACTGCAATTAGCTCAACCTTCAGCCTGGAGGTTGTTCCAAGGTTGAAAAAATAAGAAAATTCAATATATCGGCTCCTTCCTCCTTCTCTCCCAATAAATGTCACAGTGATGATGGGAGCCGGCAGAGAGGGAACAGTCACAGCTTGTTAGTTTAGAAGGCAGCATGGTTAATTTACAAAGTGTAATATCTGTGTTCTTTACACATCCAAGGTAAATGGGCTTTACATTTTTTTATTGGAACATTACTTCAAGGTTTTTTTTCTCTCCTCTGCAAGCTTTTTAATGCAGCTGCTGTGGCTTTGGGGAAAAAAATAGGCAGCTTTTTCCAAAAAAGTACAACAGTTTCTCTATTATTGGCTGGAAATGTATTGGTTGTTAAAGGCTGGTGGAATGAATGGAGCTTTAGTTACCTGAATACATGGACAATCCAATCCCTCAGAGCACAACCAAAAATTAAGTTATAAATCTTGCCGTAAGACTGAGAGGAATGCGTAAGAGACACAGAAAATCACATCCATTATCATTTCAGTGTTTTCTGATAAAGGCGGTTCATTTCAGAAAATCTACCAGTTTAAGCTGTGGCTGTTTCCTCACATCATTGTCAATTATCATAAATATTTCTTAATTTATCAAGTACAAAATAGTATTTTCCAAACTAAGGAGACAATCAGAATGTGAAGAACACGACACTGAGGCAGGAGGACTCATATGCACAAATCAGATCCAGTAATCACAAGACAAGGTTCATTGAACAGAAGCAAGTCGGTACACAGGAAGGCAGTCCAGATAGGCTACAGTGTCCAAGGTCTGTGAGGCTAAGATCAGAAACAATAAGGCAGGTGAGGTCCTATGAATGACTGTGACAAAAGGGCTGGTACGTAGTCAAAAGATACAGCGAACTGGTGACGAGACAGAGACACAAGGGAGGATATTTACAGGCACTAATGAGGTGAAAACACAATCAGGTGTGAACAATCAGGGTGGCAAGGGCAGACACAGACATGACTGGGCGGGGCAGGCAGACACCTGAAACAGAGACAGAGGTGATTGATCAAATCATAACTCATGAAGCCCAAGACATGAACCATGAGAAAAAAAAAAACAAGAATACACAACGGGGATCATGACACAGAATTGCTTCTGCATCTAATTTGTTCTCAATCTTAATCGCTCATTTGTTTTCATAATCCATAATGGTACAGAGGGTTTGTCTTCATCAGGATATTTCAGAAGCGTTTTCTGTCATTTGTGTTTTTGTCTCAGCTTTTCAATCATTTATGGAAAATTAGTCAGTGTTCAGGTTTGAAGACGTGACTTTACTGCTGAGTGTGGCTGAGACATGATACTTGATTTACCTCATCTTCGCATTGTTTAATAAAGGTGTTAAACCCTCCACTGTGAAACAGTTCAAGGGCTTTGTGAGTGTATTTGCAAAACTGTGGATGCTGTAGGTTTAAAACTATCGCACTATTTGCGATTTGCTAATTGCAACGCCTTAAAATGCGTTTTTGATTTAAAAACAATTAATTGTTCAGCCCTCCTCCTGTTACAGCTCCGTTTTCGCTTTATGTGCCGTGTAGCACGCTAGCAACTGGATAACAACACAGTGGCCTCATCATAGCTGATTCAGCAGAAAAATGCAAGAAGACATTATTGGAGGAAGTGAGGAAAAGAAGAAAAGATGACACAAGAGTGTATACTTGCTGGATAGGGCTCAGACTACAGGTTGGATGCAAAAGGAGGCTGAATAAGGCGTCGTTAGGTGGCACCTTGCTCACTTATCACATCAGTAAAGGTTCTGTAGTGCAACTTTAAAAATACATCCACTCATTTTGTATAGCTGCTTAATCCAATTCAGGGTTGGGGGGACTGGAGCCTTTGATAACTGCTGTCAGGTGGGGAGGGTGAGGTATCTTGAACAGGCTGCCAGTCCATCACAGCATCAACCAGACAAAACAAGGCACATAACCACTCACACCCATACCCATATCAACTACCAGGGCAAATTTAAAATAACTAATTACACATGTTCATAGACTGTGGGACGAACAGTACCTGGAGAGAGCCCATGCATAACACAGGGGGAAACATTCAGAAAAGCCCCAGCAAATTGGAAACCTTCTTGCCGGAGGCCACAGAGAGAAATTGCAGGCGTAACCACAGAGTCCACTGTGGATCCAAATGAGGTAAGACATGGAAGCTGTTGATGCTTCTGACAAAATAAGGTCAATCTAAGGGCCACCTGAGACATTTCACAAACTGAGAACAGCAGCAACTTCTCTTGATTAAGCTTTAGAGAGAGCAGGGATATCTTTGACTGTCATGTTCTGTTGTGATGTTTTAATCCACAAGCACAGATCAAGCATAATAAACCAGTGCAGATCAGGCCTGGGTGACACACACAAACAACCACACAGAGCCATTACTGCACACACAAACCTGCAAACAGTTATCAGATTTTAGCAGCAAAAGTGCAAATATGCCAACATACTTAAAAGCGTATAGTAAAAAGCATATGCAGTTATTTTGCTCCTGCAGAGTGTAATACCTTTCACAGAGACTGTAACATTACTAAAAGTTGATGTCATTGATGGAGTGGAGACCACGGCTCCCTCCGCCCGTTTCCTTATGCTGCCCCGCATGGTGTCTGACCTGACAAATCGTAGGTCTCTAAGGGTCAGGAGGGCAACTGCAGGGTAGCTGGTCAGTGTGGGTGGTAGGAAGATCCAATGCAGGCCAATATTTCAAACGAGTAACTCCTTAGTTGTATTAGACCTTAACAGATCTGACCAGAGTTTAAGTATTAGGCCTACAACTCATGCAAGTCTTGCCCCATAATTTGATTTGTGGTGAAATCATTTTACTTTTTTAAATATTGTTATCTGTTACATCCTAACAGACCAAAATTACTAACACCTCAAGACTACCTAGATTTTATACATTTCTTTACATTGTAGAAATGTCAGGTTAAGTTATTGTAATAAATAAATAAATACCTACATTTGCGCTGTGACAAAAGAAGTTAGTCATTGTAACAGAGAATGGATACTTTAACAATTCACATGGGTAAAAAAAAAAAAAAATAGGGATCTGGATGGTGCATCATTGTGTGATGAAAAGATGACCATAATGAAGAAAAAAACTCCAGCAGCTACTGAATTGATCATTTGAACTATGTGTGGCAGGACGTAGGAGGGCCCGGGCAGGGATTGAACCCACAACCTCCCAGGTGAAAGTCATGCACACTGACCAGTCAGCCAAAGGGATATCCCTGTGGCCAAGTAGCCAGGGCACATGATCAATCGGAGGCATAGTGACAGGACCCACACTGTCACATCTCTCCCCCTCTTTCCACAAGCACGTCCTTATGCTTTACGCACGTAGCCACCTATTTGGAATCCATCATACATGGACCCTACTTGCAGCGCCAGAATGTGGCAGGATGTAGGAGGGCCCAGGCAGGGATTGAACCCACAAGCTCCCAGGTGAAAGTCATGCACACTGACCAGTCAGCCAAAGGGATATCCCTTTACATCCTGCCACATATGGGGACCATACATACAAGAAATCCTGCTGTTTTTGACGTATAATAAACTGATGACCATGACAGTAAAATCTTTAATTCAACTATATCTTGAAAAAAATAGATTTACCCCATGTTTCACTCTAGCCCCCTGTCGACCCAGGGGGCTAGAGTGAATAAATCTGAATAAATCTAGTCAGGAAAATGAGAATCCAAATGAGATTTAAGAGATTTTATAATAAATCAACTTCTAACACCTTTCAGTCAACAGTCGTCATGTCTGAATTGCAGTAACAGTGTTGTTTTTTGATGATTTTATTTATTTTACACCTTCCATCAATTGAATATTGATTCCTTCACCCTCTGGTGGTCCTCGTCAATGATCTTGACAATCTCAGAGTTCATTCAAATAATGCCTGATGTGTTACCTGCTGGTGGACTGTGCTTTAGCTCTAGCTGAAGATTTTTTTTCTTAAGCATGAATGAAACCTTTCATCATCCTCTTCATTTAGTTTGCATTAAATGCTTTTAGCAGCACCTTTCAACTTCAGCCACATTCACTTCTTTTCCATTTACACTTTGTCTCACATGTCTAGTTTTGCTGTGGTCTCTTGACACCCATTCAGTGCTGCCTGTGCAAACAGACGCTATCAGCCATATGAAATGTTTTGTCTTGGTTCCATTAGCAGGAACACATGGCTGATTCAAGATATGGCATGTCACAGGCTACAAAACACTGGAGAAGTTGACTTGTATGTGCAGCTTTGATTGACCACAGATATACCAAAGAACATTTTTCATGGGGAGAGCAGCAGAGCTGTCAGTGCAGTGCCAAAACAAAATGCTGTTATAGTTTGTAGCAATTAAAACATAATTTTACTTTAATTAAAAATGTATGGCAAGCAAAGATGACTTTACGTGTATTATTTACAGACATTTGCAAACAGTTTGAACTCTTCTCTTATTTTTGCCAAGTGCAACTCTGTGCCATTACCTGTAAAAGGAAAATGGGGAAGACTGCATAAATTAATTCTAATGACCAACAGTTAAATTCACATTAACCCCAGATTTACAACTTAACTATTTGAGCTGTAAATTAAGCAAGAAGCCCCCAAGTTAACCTTCAGGGACACACCACAAAAACATTTAGTCAACAAGGGTTGTCAAAATTTAGATAAAAAACTGAGTCCCCAAACGGACATGAGGCGCTCTGGTTGACCCAAAAGTGCTGCATTGGGAGCTTTTCACTGGAGCAACTCCACAACTTCTCTTGAAAAGCTATTTTTTTCAGTGCTTAGTGCAGGTTTTGTTTGTATCAGCCTTTCACCCTGTGGCCACATTGTACAGTTAAGAGGCATGGAGCCTCTTAATCCTTGAGGGCATTTGCTGTTGCCCAAGGTTAGAATAGCATCTCTACTAAAATTACTCCAGGTATTTAAGGGTTCATAAAACCTGGTTAATAAAACCTGAACATGTATTTTTAAAAGTCATTTAAGGATCTCAGAAATAGTTTCTGTCATGGATCATGTGTAAAATCATCAGAAAGTAGACTACTGATTCTTCCGATCATTCTCAGTCTCACTATGTGCTTAATGTATAAATCAAGAGCCCTACAACACTCTTCATATCTGCTACAACTTGGGAATTGGATAAATAAATGAATCATGTTTCAGCAAAGAAAAAAAAAGTATGAAAAAAACACTTGCATGAATGCACGTCCCTCTTGCTTTGTAACGATAATGAAATCATGATTCATGTTGAAATGATGCCAAGTCTCCTCATGTGAGGACATCAGATTGAGAAAGAGGTCCATTGTGCTAATTCTGTGTCACCAAGACAAACAAATAACAACAGCAAACAAACATATTGCATCTCATATGCTAGATATATATTTTTATCTCCTTTGGACAGTCAAACAGAAACACTTATAATCTGATTTAATTGTGCAGATATTTAATTAAGCTCCTCAGCAGTTGGAAAGAAGTTGCTACATGTGCTCTCATCAATTCACCATAGCAACATAAAAAAATGGAGAAGCACCCCAATGCAGACAAATGAAAAAGTATGTCTAACCCTTTTCACCCAACTATAATAGTTTAGTGCTCAAACCTCTGCACACTGCAAGTAATGTTAACTTTAAAACAACAGCTACTTCTACTTCGGCATACGTCTTACATCCTACGAGCACTTTGAGCCACTAAAAGTCTGTCTGAGGTTCATTCTTTTCTTACCTATTGCTATGTCACTTTCTTTTTAATACTCCCTTCCTCTAATAATGCCTTCTTGCATTACTTTGAAAATCAGCCATGATGCACAATGTGTTAATAGCCAGTTGCTGGCGTGTGATGTGGTGCCAGAAAGTAAAAAAACCTGATGCAATTACAGTTTCTGGGCCTTAGAACACTGCTGGGCAACGACGGCTCCAGGAATGTATATAATAAATGTCCATGTACCAACAAAACAAGTGAGAAACCCTATTTTTCAGCTCAGAAAGTATCTGTATTTTTCATGCTACTCTAAAATTTTTAATCTCCGTTATTCAATATTTTCAATGTGTTATACAGTTTATTCATCCATAAATCTTTAATAATAAGTTACATGTTCAGATCATGGGCATATAAAATGTAAAGCCACACACTTTTCACACTTTAGAGTTAATGTTGTTTTTACAAGTTCTGCATTTCTGCTGTGGACCTTGTTTTCCTCTCTTACAGCTGTGGAAAAGCTAATATCTGTAATAAATAAATATATTTATGTCATAGTAACATCCATGCCAACATTACTGACATGACTTCGATCTCACTGAGTGGTGTATAGTAAACTTTGAGTAAACTTGCAAATGTGCACTCAGCTCCATCCATCTTCATGAAATGGTTTGTTAATCCTAACTCTTCTGGCCAACAGGAGTGTCGGATGGAATGTTTTCCCAGCTGTTTGTGCCTTCCCCTCATTTTCTCATAGCTTGCACAAGTAGAGGATTAATCTCATAAAGGAACAATTAACAATCTTCTCTTTGTCAGCAGTACAACAGCTGGGACGACCCAGCCAGTGGCTGCGGCTGTGGTATTTGTTAGTCATTTGTTGAGGACGGATTAACATGGAAACAGCATTTGACTCTAACTGTAAACTCACAGCCCCCATTTATTAGATCAGAATGTTTTCTGCTGCTTGGACAGATGAGGTCAGGTTTGTAGTGTGGCAGAGTGGAGAGGGAGAGAGTGGAAGGGTCAAGTGGGACGCAGCAGGTGGTCACCAGCTTTGTGAATTAAGCATGATGGATTGCATCTGTGCTGCTGAGAGCTTATTGTTTACTGTAAGTGTTTTGATGGTGTGAAAGCTGTTAATGTGAAGCTGTTAACAATAGCAGAACAAGTTCAGATCATATTGCTTTTTGTTTCGTTGGTAAGCTGCCACTTTTTGCTCTGACACAGGAAAAAAATACAGCTTGCTGATTAGTTTAGTTTAAACACGTGATACAAACTTCAATGGATTTTGTGCATTTTAGAGATCTAATCTAAGAAAAGTTTCAAATTAAAAGAAAAAAAAAAGAAAAAAGTTTATAATCCACAGACACCTTGCATGGACTGAGGATTTAATTCTCACAAAAAGACTAGAGATCATTAGCTTATAATGTAAAGGAATAATTATTGTAAAATTCACTGTGTATTTTCTGTTTTCTTTAACTTCCATCACCAATAAACTTTCATGAACTTGTTAAAAGAAGCAAAAAAGATTCAGGAAAAAAAAAGCATTGCATGCAAAGTCTAAAATGTTGAAATTTGATGAGTTGAAAGATAAAAGAGGAGAAAAAGGAGGTCCAGAACCAATCAATCAAACTTTATTTATTGAAGCACTTTTCCAACAAAAACTGCGACTCAAAGCGCTTTACAAGTTAAAATCATTCCTGCCCGGCCAAACCTCTGATCCCCAATATAACAGTGGTCATGTAAAACACACACACAAACACAACATACATTTGAAACGCATGCAAACACCCCACCAACTCCTATCCCCAAACTCAGATAAATCAGAGTACACGAGGCAAAGTGCAGATGGACAAGGTGAGGAAACCCTATCAGAGGAGCCGTCTGCACCAGGGGCGGCACATCAGCTGCAACCGCAGGGGCACAGGCTGGGGTGGATTAATTCACAGGCTAACCTAGGCTGTAGCCTAGGGGGCCCCATGTGTAAAGGGGGGGGGCTATTGGTCAGAAGATCTTTAACCTTAATCTCTATTGGCTCAATACAAAAAAATTGCAAAAACAAAGCAGATGATTGGCTGAATCATCAAGATCCCTGTTAACTCGATCTAAAAAATAAATATCGGTGAGGGGGACACTGATCATCAGTCTGGACTCACTGCAGAGACTGGAAAAATGCTGCTATGTGTTGTCTGTACTGGTGCAGATGGTACTTTTTTGGAATGGTTTTATTCTGGTACAGTCTAGTTCTGCCTGCATGTTGTAATTTTCTGTCAAATATTCTAATGCATAGGTTTTCAAACCTGAGGTTGGGACCCCAATGGGGGTCGTGAGATAATTTGAGGGGGTCGCTAGATTATTGTAAAAAATATATAGCCTACATTAATCAAATACTTTTGGGTATTGGATCATGGCTGTTAAAATGAAACCATTAATGCAGAGATGAATCTTTGAAATAAGAATGTTAATTTTTGAACACATTAATGTATAAACAACAAAGTTATTACTCAGGTCATATTGAAAATCTGAATTTGGTATTATCTCAGCTAGAAAAACTGATTTTGGGCATAGGTGAACTCTAAAAACCACTAAAAACCACTTTATCCTCCTAAATTCTGTTTTAAAGCCTTTTATCCAGAGGATGGTGCAGGATGACCCATTGATATATTACATAATTGGGGGTCGTGGCTAAAAAAAGAGTTTTGGAACTCCTGTTCTAAAGATTGCTGTTTCATGACATGGGGGGACCCATTCACAAAATTAGCCTAGGGGCCCATGACCACCTTGATCCACCACTGGGCACAGGCGTGAGGCTATCATTCAGAAGGAAATGGCTAAATTAAACTTTACTACAGTCAGAGCCTCTTGAAACCAATCTAAGCAGCATTTAAAAATTTTAGAGAATTTCTCCCTGCTTCATTCTCCTGTTCACAAAAAAAATGTCTTTAACCAAAGTTTTGTCCGTACAGAAATACTAAATGCAATAAGAAAAGTACAAATGTTCATCCTATACAAAAACATGCCCATGTGGAGTATGCGCATGCATGGTGACGTGGATTACAATTACGTTTAAAGACTATGTGTACACCAGTGTACTCCAATACAGAGTACATGTATCTTTTTTTTTGACAAGTGATCTCATTACAGTCGGCTTCCTGTCAATGTGCAGGAAAACTGGCTCAATCAAAGACAGTGTCTTCTTTCTTTAGCAACAGTTAATTCATTCTCAAAGTTGTTCCATGCCTCTGTTCTTCAATATTGTGGGTTAGTGTGCAAATGTAATAAAGTCTTGGTAATAAAGTTAGCACCAGCACTATTTTGCTTTTGTATATGTTGTGGTATGGACTTATCATACTTTAACTTCATAAAAAAGAAATGTATATAATTTTCAGGATATACAAATACACATTTCTTTTAACATTTCTGTCAGAATTAAAATTCTAAGCAACCTGAAACACCAGATTGTCATCAAAACATCAATCCCTCACTTTTACCTTGAAACTAAAGTTGTAACACTTTACCCACAAATTTTAAAAAGAGCATAATTAGTTGAGCATAATTTTGAGCAAAACAAGCCGCCATAGCAGGTGCCCTGTGTTCGATATACAGTTAGCTATTGATTTTCCTTTTTTACATTTTCATATTTTTTCTACTGTTTGTGATTTTCATTAACCACCTGTGAGAAGACTGGCTCTTTGTTCAGGTGTTTGCAATAATCTTTTCACTAAATAAAGAACATTGTGAGCTCAGTTTTTAAAGTAGAACTATGCAACTTTCTGATCTTTGAAATACGTTTGACTTGTTTTTATGGCAGTGACATTTATACATTCTGGGAGCAGTCATTGCCCAGTTGCATCACTTTACGACTCTGTGTCACATGCTAGCAATTGGATATCAACAAACTGGCTGTTTTGAACGCACACCTTGGTTGACTTATCTAAGAAATGCAAGAGGAGATTATCAGAGGAAGCAAGGAAAAAAAGAGCAAGAGAGAATACTATTGTCAACATTGGACTGACTTTTACTGGCTGAGAGAACTCAGAGTAAAGGTAGGATGCAAGAAGGATGCTGACATAGTCGTTATTAAGGGGTGCCTCACTAAAAATATCTGCCAAAGTTCAGTAATAGGACTTAAACATGTCTGAATTTTCTTCATTCATCTTTAAATCATTGCTGCCCTATTTCATCTTTTTAGATTTTATTCTTTGTTTTAATTGCCAACAATCTAAGTATTGACATTTTTATCCAAAACCTTTTTCAGACAGACAGAAAATAGGAGGCAGACTTGTTTGCTTACACACTTCTCTCTTAAGTCTCAGGTTCCCTGCTGCTAAACTTACATTCAGTCCACTTATTTTTCAGTGACTGATATGACTGCGTAAATGACAGGAGTCTCCGATAATGTGTTGCTCATACTAATGTCCAAGGAACTAAAAGTCATCTGAAATTAAAACTCCAACATCTGCAAATTTAAAACTCTCACAACTGCCTCTTGCGGCACATTCCAAGTTAAAATGATACTGTGGTAAACCTCTATTAAATCCCTTAACAGTCACTAAAAATATATCTGAAACTCCCTGCAGCATTGGTACCAGTAATTTGTTAGCATCTATGTGTTTGCAGTTGGTCTGTGAGGTGATGGATCAGCAGTTTGGGGTATTAACCACTTACTGGCTTTATAAGTTGAGAGGAATGCTTATAACCAGCTGTCCGAAGGTGATCACAGTTCTGCTCACTGTGCTCATCAATGCAAACTCAACATTTGACATGGCTTAAGCAGCAGCTGTAAGCAATTAAGAATCATTTAAAAATATACCAACTTCTCTTGCAGTGAACTTTGTGTGATCCTCTGTTAATCCATCTTTTAAAAGCTAAATATTCATTTAAAGATTAATGCTAAAAGCTGTTTTCTTTTTGACCTCAGCACATAGCCTACTGCATATAATCTGGCCTGTCCAGTGTGTAAGCCAAACAAACTTTTGGCTCACAGTAAGCTGTGACAAAGTCATTATGAGTAGCTTTCCCAGGTGTAACTGGAATAAATGGGGTTTTTGTTGGACACCACACCGGAACACTAGGGAAACTAGAGCTACAGTATGTGTTTATGCAGATAGTTCTTTCTGCTGTGGATTCTCAGGAAATGCAACAGAGAAGTAATGAGCAAAATTGGAAAAAGAAGCCCACAAAAAACCCCATCCAACACACGACACAGTGCAGGCACAAACTGAACCATGCTTCTACACAGATTCATGTAGACGAGCCAAACATGTCAGATTTATGTGTCTCACACAGGCCACAATCTTTGTTTTCCTCCAACAGTAGAAGCAATTAGTGTTGACATTTGTTTTTGCATCAACATTCCAATGTTGACAAGTAGTTTCCCCCCCAAACTGAAAATGTGATAGCCATGTGTTTGCCCAGCCATTTCCCACGCTACCTTCGCTTTCGCGGATGCCTGCAACGTTTAAAACGTATCAATGCACGCACCTTTCACACATATGTTCAACTGTTTGTCGTCCCCAGAAGGATAGAGAGGGAAAAACACATGGTTGCTATGCACCAGGCTGCTGCGTAGTGAAGTAGCAGCTTCATGCTCTTTCTGACTCTGCAACATGTACTGAAATGTGGCACACAACTGAAAACTGTCTGCGATGACTGGACCCTCTGCTGAGGCAGTTAGTCTGAATATGTCATAGCTTCCTGAGCACAACTAAAAATGACCTCAAAGACAAAAGTAAAACAGATTTGTTGATTAACCCTTAAACTAAATTAAAGCTTCTGTGACTCATTTAACCAGACAAGTTATTCACAATAAGCCAAAAAAGTATTGCAGGACATGTCAACTATATGTGTGTAACAGTAACATTATAACAGATTCTATTGAATGCAAAGTTCCAAATGAAATATGTTCTTGCCCAAGTTTAAGATTCCCTGTTAAACTGAACAGAAAGTCGTATTTTAAAGTGATGAAAATATACTGCTCAAATCACTAAAGGAAACACTTAAACAAGACATCTTAAGATCTTGATGAATTAAATATTCTATTTGAAAATCTTTATTCATTACATTGTGGAATGTATTGAGAACAAAATAACATAAGAATGATCAATGGAAATCAAATGATTAACCCATGGAGGTGAAAGTGGAAAGATCAGGTCACAGACTGAGCCGACTTCTGTAGATATTTTTCAAAACAATTCAAAATGAGGTTCATTAGTGAGTGTGGCCTTCACATGCCTGTATGTACTCTCTACAACGTCTGGCCATGCTCATGATGACACAACAGATGTTTTCCTGAGGCATCTCCTCCTGGATCTGTATCAAGGCATCAGTCAACCACTGGACAGTCTGTGGTGTGACGTGGCAGTGGTGGATGGAATGAGACATGATGTCCCAGAGGTGCTTGACTGGATTCAGGTCTGGTGATTGAGCAGGCCAGTCCATAGCATCAATGCCTTCATTATGCATGAACTGCTGAAACACTTCAGCCACATAAGGTCAAGCATGGTCATGCATCAGAAGGAACCCAGTTCCCGCTACAGCAGCATATGGTCTGACAATGGGTTTAAGGATCTCATCCTGGTACCTAATGGCAGGTTTACACAGGTTCACACAGGTCTGTGCGGCACTCCAAGGATAAGCCTCCCTAGACCATCACTGACCCACTGCCACAGCAGTCATGCTGGAGGATGTTGCAGGCAGCAGAACGTTCTCCACGGCGTCTCCCGACTATCACATCTGTCACATATTTTCAATGTGAACGTGCTCTCATCCGTGAAGAGCACAGGGCACCAATGGCCAACCCTGGTGTTACATGATAACAATTATGTGTTTCCTTTATTTTTTGAGCAGTGTAATTACCAAGCTAAGAAAACCAGCGGATTGCATCGGATCTTGTCTTTAATTTAGTCCTCCAGCCTGAGCATGCACAGGGCAGCAGTCAAAAGTAGAAGGGAAGACACTCCATTTTGATAAAAAGGAAAAAGCTCTGGCAGAACCTGACTCAGGGAGGGTGGCCGTCTGCCTCAACCAATTGGGGGTGGAGAGGACAGGAATTAGAGTTTTAGTCTGGAGGGCCAAATTAGCTGTTTCATTTTCTGTGTTTAATCTGTTACTGTATTACTGTCAGATGCAACAGGTAGCAGTTGTGTTGGAGCATCAGCAGAAGACAACACTAGATCAGCGTCACTGTCTACAGTAGCTTCAGTCAGACTTAGCATTTCTGTAAATCTGTCATTAAGATACAAGAGCTGTGACACTCCCTGATCATCTGATTTTAACAGAGCTTCAATGTCCATGTAAGAATATATGTGGTCAATGCAGCCCTCTTCATCATGTTTACTTAAGGCATGTGGATCGGGGTCAGATGTCCTGATGTCTATTGCTAGCTGGAACGACTCATCTGCTGAGAGGTGGAACAGTCCCTTCTTTACTGTCCATACCAGCTTTCTCCTCATGTTGTCTTCCATTGTGACCTCAAAACCTGACACGCTGACCCTGGAACTCCCTCACTCTGGCAATCATCAAGCGTCCTGGATTCTCTGGCCTACAGCTTCGTTTTGTGGCACAGTGGTCAAGTAGCCACAGGTTCACACATCAATGGATTCATAGCCCTTCACGACAGGTTGAAGCATCAATCCCGGACAAGCCCCCACAATTCTGTTACAGGTCAAGTCAAGGGTGTGATCCCAAAACAGGTAGATCCTGAAAAGATGATACAGGTGGCCATTCTTCTGTACAGTGCCAAATGAGGAAACTGCACAAGAGTAAAAAGTCCCACTGGGGCGGAAACAAATGAGAAGCAAAGTGCCATACTGCCTCCTACAGGCAATAAAATAAAAACAGCTTGTTACTGCAGAACTATTCACTCCTTAAAATACAAAATACCATTAAACAATAAAAATAAAAACCACACAGTGTGACTATACATTGTGTCACATATAAATGGACAAAACTTATATTTACTAGTTAGACTCAGCCGTCTCTCAATAAGGTTGACAAATCTACATTAGATCATCCTCCTAAGTTGTATCCAAGAATATGAATAAATAAAAAGACATTTTTGCCAATTCAAAAAACCTCAAAAATAGGAATGCAGTTTGACATCTGACATCTTGATTTTGGGAGGAAAACCATTAAATAGTCAGCCTCAGCAGTGACTTCTTGGTAAAATCACTCTAATGAAAATGATGCACACTTGTTTTGATACTGGGTAGGGGTTGCATTGCATACTATTTCAGTTAATTTATCATTCAGTGATTATTCTAGCCTGCAATGGACTGGCGACCTGTACAGGGTGTACCCTGCCTCTCGCCTGACAATTGCTGGGATGGCTCCAGCCCACCCGCCACCCTAAATTGGACTAAGCGGTACAGAAAAAGGATGGATGGATGATTATTATAGCAATGTCCCACAACCACAGAAGAAATCTATTAAAAGCACTTGTGATGTGAGAAAACAAGCAGAGCAAAAGCCTGAGGACATAGTCAGACTATCGCAGGCTCAATTTCTTTGCCAGCTGACTGAGAAGAACCAGCAGAATATTTTGAGCTACTGTTATCAGGGCCTTTTGGTACCAAGAGATTTTGTGGGATTTACCATGCCAGTATGATATTGTAGCTGGTATTTCTTTACTCCTACACAGCGCGCCATAGGCTGAGACACATTGATCAGCTCACAGTGGGGGTAAATGGAGCAGATCATTGTTGTCTCTGCAGCACCTGGAGAAGCTGATTATCCATTTGTGAAATTTCCTTTTGAGTCCGACTTCATTCCAAGACAGTGTAGGTGTCTGTGCAGTACATACTTCTGCTGAATTCACATAGTTTGCAAATGCAACAAGGCAAGAGTGTCTGCGTCAATCATTCAGGTGCATGTTGTGTTTACTCAAGTCCCATAGCAAGAGGTGTCAGTCTTCATATACAAGCTAGATCTGTGGCAGCTTTATCTGCTGACAGGAGGTACTGCATGACAAAACAGCAGGGAGATTGGCATCCATCTCACCCCCACAGGCGCTCTACTTGACGTTGTACACATTGCTGGATGCTTTAAATTCCTCACTCTAGAAGAACTGTCTTGCATGATGTTCTTCCAATGCTTGTTCTGTCTGCTGACTGTTAGAGAACTGATTTTTTTATTTTAATTTCATTTTTTTAGGTGAAAGAAATGTTAATCTGAAATAGATATAAACTGTTTTTATAGTCTCCAGCAACAAAATGTGCTCAATTCCCAATTAGTCCTCTATTTATGGTTTTACTCACTCTGTCGCCTACTTGCTTCCAAATAATACTCCTGCAAATCTGAAAGTTGAGTGCAAGATTCTGTTTATAACCATCGGACCTGCCTACAAAGTCAGATCAAGCAGATGGCAAGTGCTCCACATAAAGGGGCATGAAACTAAATCTGTGAGGCACCTGCGTTGCAGCAGCCAGGCCTCCAATGAAAACCTATATCACCTCTTCAAATGTGACCAGGAAACCAGAGTCCCAACAGTACCCTGACAATGAACAATCAGCTTGGCTTCTCTTTGTTTTGGACTCGAAATGAATGAGGTCATTATGGACTTTGTTTTGGAGAAGGGACAACATCTGTAAGGCAACAAGATCAAATGAGCTGTGTGATTATTTAAAGGACCTTCATCCTCCTTTTTTGAAAATATCTTTCACTTCACTTGTTAAATCTGATTAGTTTGAGAAACTCAGAGACCTCTGCATTGGCATTTTCCTATGTTAGCCGGTGAAATTGGGTTGAAGAGAACATTTCTTGACTGCATGATGGCACACAACAAAATGAGGTTTTTCTTTGCCAGAGCAAATAGAAATGAAAGTGTTTAGTGTTTCTGGCAAGTGCATTGAAGAATAAGGCTTTGTTACCCCTCAAAAAACAGTGTGGTTTCATCTTTCAGTGAGATCAGTGCTTTGGCACTGTCCGAAAAACACAGAGTAACATGGCCAAAAAAGCTGTGCAAATGCTGAGTATACATCAAAAGGTCGATTTTAAATCAAGTGTCTATGTGCAGTGTTGTGTGCTGTGAAGATTGTAAAATAAGTAAAGCTATGCCGGTGAGATTAAAATATAAGTTTCAATGATCTCAAGCTTATTCATCCTATATGTTAGTATAGTCTTCAAGATAAAGCTACCCAGACCTCCCTTTCGCTGGCCACCTCAGGCCTTGTTTACATGACAACGTTGCTACCAAATTTGCATTTTTTTCCCCATTTGTGGGATTGAAGAAAGCTTCATTCATACGACGGCGGAATTAATTTGATCGCCGTTGACATGACTCTGCAAATTTAGTGACTACGATGTTTTACGCATGCCAGACCTTTAGGTGGCAGTGAAAACTAAGTTGCAATGATACACCCCATGTTTACACTAGTTCCTACATCCTCATTAAACTGGAAGACAACATATTTGCTGACGACATACATGCTGAATGATGAGTACGTTTTGTTTCAAGAGACCAAATAACTTGAAGAGATGTAGCAGCACAAGAAGAACACGGGGATCCGCCATTGTTGTTGTTAGATTGTTCAGGTGGTATGCAGAGTGCATAGCGGGCAGTGACATCGTCCTATTCAAGAGCTTCCACCTTGAGTTTACACGGCTCCCTGCCACCCTGCGTCGCTAGAAGATTCCACCCTGGAGCCCGTCCTCAAAACTTTGCAGAGTCGCCGACCCAACACTATGTTGTTGTGTGCAATAAAGGCTAGATCGCAACACAAATGTTGCGTCTTGCTCTCACAGCGTTGTCATGTAAACATGGCCTCAGTCAGCTCCTTCAGGGGCAACAAGGGGGTGTTCTGTGAGATAATACTGATTACACCTGGAATTACAACTCAGATCAGCAGCAAAACTTTAAAAAAGTAAAAAAAAAACTAAGTATTGTTTGTCTGTGTTTGTGTGTGTGATGCTGGAAAATGACTACATAGAGAAAAACTGTCACTGCATTTCATGAAATAATCACAAAACCACAATCTATGATTGGAAGTGTTATGTGGTGGAAAGCCAAATAATTGAATTAAAAACCCATCCGAGCCAAACCTTGAAACATGAGTTTATGATTCAGTCTGTGTCCTTGTATTTTAGTTAATTCAGGCACTAATACATTATCATGGTTAAGTAAACTGTGGGTTTACATCAGAATGTGAAATGGCTGCATTGGCCCACACTTTAAAAGAATAAACAAAAAAAAAAAAATCTAAAATGAGACTTTATAGGCTACAAAAACAAATTTCCTTTGAAAATCATAACTTCTTGAAGTTTTGCTTTAAATGAATTGTCACAAATGTGATTTTGCATGACCATTATATGTTAAAACATGCTTATAAAGGACAGAGGAACTAAAAAGTGATGTTATGGCACATGATATGCAAAACAGAATCTGTTCTGATCCAAAACTGAAGAACAATTCTCACTGTTGACTTAATTGTTTAGACGGTGTTGGTTAGAAAAAACAAACAAATAAACCCACAACATGGTTATAAAAATTCATCCATCCATCTTCTCCACTTATTCCAATAGGGCTATCCCAGCTCATTAGAGGCATGTACCCTAGACAAGAGGCAGGGTACATACTGGACAGGCCAACAGTCCATTGCAGGGCTGGTTATATAAATTAAGTATAAATTATTAAATAAATGAATGAATAAATAAATAAATAAAATTAACGATTAAAAAAAAGAAAGACTTTTTGGTTGCAAGTTTGCATGACATCACCTTAATACTTCCTGACACAAGATAGACAAATTTAAAAAAATTGCCATTTCCCAACTCACATACAGATTTTGGGACTTCATGACACTACGACACTATGGAAAAACCTACTTACAACATGATTTCTTGTGAGAATGGACTAGAAGGCATCATGGTTTGTATTATGATATTCTTTTTCTGGATTTCTGGCTGACAAATAGCTACCCCTGCTTGGCTAAAAAGACTGAGAATGTGAACAAATAAAGCAGATGGATACTGAAATACATCACTGTTTCTCAAACTTTTTTCAGCAATTTATCCCTGTGGAATAAATTTTCAGCCAAGTACCCTCTCAACCAATGCAGAACCTTTTGTTGGTAGAAACCATAGGTAAACAACACTGTGCCATCAGTGCCCGAGTAACATTTTTAAAACTGAAACACTAATATCTAGAATATTTAATGAACTATATTTCAAAAATGCTGAATGTCAATTACCCATCACTAAAAACGTTATCATCACTAAAAGCGTGTGTTAACATTATTAAAGTTATCCTGTTGTTTTTCCCTCTGAACTTTAGCAGAATATTACATGTTAAATACCTTAATAATGACAAAACGGACAAAAGCAACAAGTTGGATTTTGAAACCGGGTCACAGTTGATGGACATAAATCCCAAAAGACATTTTCATCTAGATACCAACAGAACCAACCAGCTCTAGTTGTGGCTCGACTCTGTTTTCAGTATCATCAGTGCCATGCTTCAATCATGTTGGCCATTATGTTCATGCTGACAAGTGATTGACAGGTGAAGTCATTTGGCATGAGCCTGAATGTATCAAAAATCCAGTCAAATGGGCAACCTGTTTATTTCAATCAATCAAACTGAATACACATTTTATAGGCTTACATTTAAAGGAGACATATTATGCACTTTATTCCCAATCTTAAACAATTCTCTGATATATCATTTAAATCTTGGCACCC
>JAOXYM010000008.1:26066777-26077502 GCA_028567055.1 Leptatherina wallacei
TAGATAGATAGATAGATAGATAGATAGATAGATAGATAGATAGATAGATAGATAGATAGATAGATAGATAGATACATGAGAATTGATGATGATGATGATGATGATGATGATGATGATGATGATGATGATGATGATGATGCAACAGGACTGGCAAAATCACTTTGGATAAAGTGAAATAAATGGATCTCCATTATTACCACCATTATTTTCTCTCCACAAAGCTACTTTGTGGTAATGAAATAACTCAAATGATGTTTTTGATCAGACACCCTTGATTCAGCTACAGAAACAAGTGGAGCTTCATCACTTCCCTACTCGGTCCAGATGTGGAAACAGCAATCACGCTCAGTGGGAATAACATAACAGCTGCTGCTATGAGACGCAACACAATCAACACTGAGCACAGCAGTGTCAGATTCATCCAATAACGGTGTTCCCCTTAAGGAGAAGGTTTGGATTAGTTAGCAGTAAGAGGGATATTTGCATCAAATAGAAATCACTATCATGTGAATGATAACAGCTACAAGTAATGCAAAACCAGGAGATTTGTCTTATGGATGCAGAGACAGCTACAGGAAGTAGAGCAGGCCTATGCAAAACTCCACCATTTCTCTCTGCGCTTGCTGTAGTCACAATCATTGTATTGTCACACATTACCCTCTAGTGGTGAAATTCTATACAGAAAATTAAGTATTTATGGTCCAATTCATGCCAATCATCAAAAATGAACATAAATCATTAGCAGGTACACAAAATCAAAGTTTATTACCATAAGAAATTAATTTTGACTTAAGCTACTCAGCAAGGGAACCCAGTTTTTGGGTAACATTATATCCATTATGATGTTTAAACCCCTGATTTACTTCATAATAAACAAGTGTGTCTGAGATAATGAAAGACAGATTGCTCTGTTGAACACATTAAACATGGGAGGAAATGATAGGATCTGTACCCCTGCATTTTCTGGGTCCCAGAGGAAAACACTTTATGGTAATTCATTTTACAGACCAAGAGCTGGAGGCTCCATTATCACCCTCCTGGATTAAGCTGTGACTGCTGACAGGCACATGGGGTGCATAAATGTCAGAGCACACGGCTGCTCCGTGGCTCAGATTGAGACATCGCAAAATACTGGATGAAAAGATTTATGAACAAAGTTGTCACAAGCAGAACCTGGTTTGGGTATCAAGTTGCCTTGTTGTGATATCTGGTGGAGATCACTGAAATTAGAGAGTTACATGTGTTTAAAATTGAAAAAAAAAAGAAAAGAAAAAAAAATCCAGTAGAGACAGCTTCAAAGTCTGGTCAAACTCCATGGCTTTTGTAGACATGGTGTTATGTTGGTTGGGGTCTTATTTAACAGGGTAAATGCAATGGATGAATGCTTCACCAAACTACTAACCTACAGTCCTCTGCAGAAAAAAATATGTAAAATAACCCAACATACAGTGTCAGGGAACTTGTGGTTCATGCTGCAGAGAATTGTGCCAATAAACAAAAAAGGAAAAATCTAAAGTGGTGATATTGCTGCTATCAGCACAACTCTAAACCAGTGGAAGCATTGATCAATGTCAGTAAGAACAATACATTTAGATGCAGTCCCATGCATCCCTAAACAGAAATTGATGCAAGCAGGACTTCGGTTGCACTAAATATGTGCAATGCCTTCGACATTTTAGCAGCAGAAGTTTCTGCCACATCCTACTTTCAAATTGACAAGAGAAAGTCCAAATAGACCAAGACTTGACTACCAATGTGTTTTGCATTGTGGTTTATGACCCTGAAGAAGGCTACAAGCCAAAATACATTAGTTGAACAATTACGCGTTCAGCTGCTTAAGCACCAAATGTTGCTTGATGTTTGACCTCTTCAGTCCTTGATACTTTGCAAAGCCACAAAGTATCATGTTGTGCATTCATGTGAACACACACTTATGTGAACACACATGAAGTTATACACTAGAGCGGAGCAGAAAGAAAATGTATTTTCTTCATTATTAGTTAACGTTATTGTGAAGAACATAACCAGGGAAACGATATGGTGGAATGATGAGAAGGTGTCCGTATAAGATATAAAAAAGAAAGAAAACTCATAGATTCTCAGGGAAAATAACCAACAAAAAAATAACAAAACAGTGACAGTCTTCATGTCTGAGCTGGTCTGACCCGACTTCCTGTAAGTATTTTATGCATAATAACTGCACATGGTTTCAGTTTAGATTACTATGAGACAAAAGCCTCTAACACTGGAATATATATATATATAGTTTTTAATTAATCAGCATGCAAGGACAAACATCTCAGTTTGATTTGTTTCAGCAAAGTCATGTGGTATGTTTAGAAAGCGGTGCCAAATGCTTTTCTTTTTGTCAAACCTATCACAGCCCCAGCTCACTGACCCCTCATACTGACCTAATCCTCCCTATAACAACACTCCACATTTACAAATGTGCTCAATTATTAAACAAATTTGGAGTATTTTCAACATACCATTTAATCTTAGCTATTAGAATCAACATGTATTAGTAATAGATCATTAACTCTTCTAATCAGTCATCCAGTTTACCATCTGATACGTATTAATCTTCTACTTTTAGCTTATATAACATTTTGCAGCAACATCATTGTTAAGCTAACATTTTAAACAGTTTATCTAAATGAATTGCTTCAAGTTTCATGTATAACCACTTTAACCCCATGAGCTACAGCAAAACTTGTGTACATGCAATTATGGCTTGGCCATGTACTGTTGCACTTACATCAAAAGATCATTACAGACCACAATATATCATGGTAACAATATTTTCTGATTGCAGTGGGCTCTTTTGGTCCAATAACACACTCAGTAGCATTAAAACATGTGAAAACAACTATATATTAGCCAGGTGGTTTGAATGCTTTGGCTGACTATGTTTTGTACATTTATTTCTAAACTACTCCAAGCTAAGGGGAGAAAAAGAAGTGTTACATCTACAAAGACAGATAAATGTAAATTGTTTAAATGAAAGATAATTGCCTTTTTGTGAGTGTGTTAGTACCCATCATATACCAATTTAATTTTCCATGACACGAGCCTCTCTACTCTCAGAGACCCCTTTCTGTTAGATTAACATTTTGACAAAAGGCTTCATATGCGGTCTATAGTCGACTGCTGTCCATGCCAGTCATGTAGTGAAGCCTCACAGCCACCACATGGGAGCCATTTCAGGATCACAACCGGGCAAAATGAGTCTCTAATAACACTCTGCGGAGGGCCTTGTAATTGCAAATGAGTGGAACATTTTCTAATTATAAAAGCTCACAAACATGCACTCATTTCTTGCCCCTTCTGTACCCTAACGTTCCCTGTTAGCCGGTGGCTAGCTGTGCAGCTGAAACCACATGAAATGTTTGCAGAAGTTGTTTTGCTCGGGTTGGGTTTTTAGTCATGGTTGGTTAGCTGAATAAACACTTTGTGAATTGCGCCGGGCATATGTGCAGGGAGATTCTGAACAAAATCAAGGAAGGTACAAATTTCCCATATGTTTGGCGCGAGTTTGAAGTCGTGTCGTTTCTGGTTAGCAATTAGAGGATGTGACTGTCAGTGTAATTATAACTTCTTAATTGTAGACAGTGGATTCCAAGTTGGATTCTACTTAGGAAAACTTTTTTCTTTTCCTTAATTCTGAGGTTTCCTGCCAGAAATTCCAGATTGATGTTTGTTTTTATGCAATCTGCCATCTTAACTAAACCTGTTGAACCTATGACACTGACACCAGTGGCATCATTTGAATATCAGTGGGAAGTTTTTGATTTTTTTCTATGCTTATCTTCAAAAATGTTCAATTAAACTGATGTTTGCAGTATTTAAACCTAGTCAAGAAAATGTTTTGTTTAGTATCTTACTATTTAGGATAAAGTTAATTGGTTGAAAAGTTTAATTTTGGCAACATATTTTCTTTTTAAGCACAAACCAGTTTTTGCTCCTGATGTGCCTTCTTTATTTCCAGCATCCAACAACTTCAACTGTGCTTTGTGAACTCAAAACACTTTTAATGACCTTGAACCCATATCAGCTGGTATTTCAGTAGCAGTTCTTTTGACTTTAAAACTAAAAGTAGTAGCATGCGTGTCTCAACCATAGCTCCTGGCAGATGTGCTCTGACCTTTTGCCTTAGAAGCAGTGCTGTAATTAACGACCAAACTGTAGAAGTAAAATTGATGGAAACCAACATACTAAAATCAGGGAACCTTACCGGCTCAGTGGCAAACACAACATCCCAGTGGATTTCTTCCTATTAACCTCAATTTTAGACAACCCTAGTTTGTAATCTGGTAGTTGATCCTTGCTTCTTAGAGACAGCACAAATGAAATCTCTACAGCCAGCCAATGTATAGCTCTATTTCCTGCAGACTAAACTTCTGTAGGGTATTTGTTTTGTAGAGCTTGTCCAAGCGCAGTTTTTTTTAAAGTAACCCCAGAGGTATCTGCTAACTGCTTAGGAACATGAAGAGTTTGAAAAAATCTTTGAGCTCTCAGCTTAATTTGTTAAATATGTAAAGGAAGCCAGACACAGAGCAGTTAACGGCTCTTGTCTGCAACGAGCATAGTTGAAGATTTGGAGATTTACAGACATGCTTTCAGAGACACAAGTCTCAAGGTAAAGTTAGTTTAATACATTAATGTTTAACAGCATTTCTTTAGCTCTACTCGTGTTCTCTAAGGGTACATTAGGGTGCATATGTTTGTCTTTCAGTCATCAGTTTTACTTGCCATTCTCTTTGTAAAGGGGAGATTTTGTCTTTTGTTTTGTTTGTTGCTTTTGAGGGAATTTACTCAGTTTTTGGTTAATTTGTGTGACTAACCATTGCTGTCATTTCAAATGTCAAGCACGCAAGCCATCAAGCAATACAAGAAAAGTTTGTATTTTGCCAATTTTTGTAACACACACATATAAGTTTCACTGATTTATGTCCAAATATCCAAATAAGTATTTTATTCATCCCCTTGAATACGACCCATTACTGCCTGAAACTGCCTGCTTGTAATTGTATCACCACTACGAGCAGCAGGTGGGAAATACAACTCATATAAGCGTTTTCTCATCAAAGCAGACGTCGTTCTTCATGTCTTTTAGTAAACAAGCAATAACATTTTTATACAAAGGCTGGAGGTGAATTTAGTAGGGCCTCATGTGCACACTTCTAGTCATTTGCACATTCAAGACCAATCAGTGACAAGTTTTTTTTTTTATTAATAAAATGACAGGACACTTTTCTCAAACATTTGTGCCAATTTGGTTGGGTCAGTGATATTACTTGGCTAGGGTTAGAAAAGGATCAGTACGGAGATATAAGTGAGTTATTGCCCTCATAGGCACCATTTTGCTGGTTGTTTTGGTTACGCAACACATTACAATAAAACTTTGCTGCATCTTTGTTGTTTTGAGCAGTAACATCTCTGAGGGCAAGAAATCATTACTGCTTGGTGGGTTAGAAAATAATAATGGCTATCAAGATAAATTGCTTTTACCTCTGTGACCTTAATGGTTTCCCAAATGAACATTAAAAATCACATGTTGGGCAAACAACCAATGGACTCGTGTTAGGAGGGAAACACTCTCTCTGGGAAGTGAACCAGCAGCCTTCAGGTCTGAAGCCACCTTATAGCTTCTATGCCATGGCTGCCCATGTTGAAAATTTTGTTTGAATTGCACCTAATTATGTTATGCATTTGTATATGAATTAGATTGAAAAATATTTAAGATGAATTCACTTTACATCTGAAAACGTACCACTTGTCTTATGATCATTTTTCTCAACTCACTTTTTTCTAAAGGGGATGTAACAAGTTTGTACAATCCAGAAAAGTTGGATCTGTCAGGCCTATCATGTAGTAATAAATTTAAAACTAACTACATTAACTTGGAACACTTTTGATCCAATTGAACGTCCAATCAGAATAAAAATGCATCATGTAAACATGTCAGCTGATCCGATCGGCCCCAACATGTCCAAAGCGTTACGGCTGTCTTAAATCTGTCCATCAACTGATCAGATCACTTTATCTAGCGTCCATGTCAACATGTCAGCTGGAATCTCTGACCAGATTGATTTCAATTGGATAGATTAAATATTTGTCCATGTAAACATAGCTAGTGACATCAATTATTTTACATTCTTATGAAATAGTCAACTCAGTACTACAAACTATATATGATGATATTCAAAATATCATTTGTCTGAACTGTAACATTGAGATTGTGGCTCTGAATCTCACTGCTCTCATCAGCAGTTCAAGTCATTTAAAGGACACGGACGCGTTAAGGCATACTGCATACTTTTCTACATCTAGACACACACGTGCAAACACACACACACACAAACACACACTGGGTGCTGCCTCTGGATGTCTTTAGCATCTGCTAGATTTAGTGATTCGGTGAGGAGGTCGGCAAGAGGAGAGTGTGTGTATCCTTTTTCGCAGAGGGTGATGAATAGCATTTGGCTGGCACTCAGGTCAGACAGTCAGTGTGCTCTCCCCAGCTTTCCAGACATTTGCTAACATATGGCCCACCTAAGGCCCCAAGCTCGTAAATTAGATCCATTTAGCTGAGCTGTCGATCCACCTTTCAAACAAAAGCTGACAAACACTGTAGCATGAGGCCTAAAAGCTGTTTCTTTGTTTTTACTTTCCTTATTTCCTTATTTCATAACATTGTTTGTCTATGTTTGAAGGTCATCCCTCTCTTCTTTAACAAAATTTCACCATTATGTAAGTTTTCAATATTTTCTCCAAGAACTCTGAGAACTCACAATCTCCTTTCAAAGCAGGATTCTTGTGGCTTTGTTGTGCCTCACAGTATTGTTTGTAATGTTCAGAGGCATTGTGAGTAATGCATATCTGAGCTTAAAGCAGAGGTAGGTAGTGTTCCACCTCCCATCTGTCCTTCATACTGTAAATACACACTGATTCAGCTCTCTAACGTCCAACAAAACTCACTTTCTAAAATGTTGCTATTACTATTATCACACAATGGCAGCTTAGCTCAGTATCACTGGTCAGTAATAGGCAAAGATGATGGCAACATGAGGAGTGCATCTGTTTTGGCAATGTCTCACTTGTCCTTCCCGTCTCTTCTCTCCTGCATCCTTTGTACTGGAAATCATTCACAGCCAAACATTTTTGAGTATATATCTATTCCTAAAATGCATCCTTAAAAGAAAACAAGAAAGAGAGAGGAGACTTGGTGGGATATGTTAACAATTGATACTTTAGGCCCTGTGGTTCAAAGTACTTCCAGGTTGATGGATAAGCTACAGGCTGTAAGTTTTCCCCCTTCGCAGAAGTCTATTCAGCATTTACTACATTAAAAAAAGGGCTGAATAAAATGTAAATATATGCTCTTGCATGACAACCTTTGGAATCATCTGACAGAAATAATGAACTACAGCAAAATCTGTTCTTGTTCATTCCACAATGACATTTTTAAGGTTCGAGTTGGATTAGATGGAGAGAAAAAAACCTTTATTTTGGGAAATGGACTGCACTTGTATAGCACTTTTCAAGTCACATGACAACTCAAAGTGCTTTGACACTACATGCCATGATTCACCCATTCATACAGTACTTCTATTGGAACATAAGTGCTTCTACACACATTCATACCCTGATAAGCACATCGGGAGCCAACATGGGGTTCAGTGTCTTGCCAAGGACACTTTGACTTGTAGACAAGGGAAGCTGGGAATCAAACCACCGACTTTCTGGTTGGCAGATGACAGCTTTTCCTCCTGAGCTACAGCCGCCCCTTTTGCCCTCTTTTTGAGTAGCTTTGAGCTTAGCTCGCCCATAAGGAAGCCATCTGATGTTTCAAAGGCAAGACACCAATGACTCATATTTTTACCCAGAGTCATGGTGTCTACAAATGAGACATTGAGAAACAAGGGTTTTATTTCTTTTTTAAAACAGAAATCTCTTTTTTAATCTGGTAAGGTGAGATAACCTGACTTACTTCTAGAACACTGTAACACTTCCAGAATCATTGTCACTGTCATTAAAATCCTTTTATGTCAAATGACTCAGAATATTGTGACATATATGAAACCAAAAATTGAGTTTCACCATGCAGGGTCAGTGCAATATCCTCTCAAAGATAACTGCACTGACCCTGCAGACAATTCTAAATGTTTAAATACCCTAAAGTTGTATTAGATAAGTTACTAAATTGCTGTATCAGAGGTAAAATCAGCTCAAATAACATCACATTAGAAGATTACAAATGGTATAAAATGCTTTAAAAGTAGCATTACCATTGCAAAGTTCATGGAGACAGTAGACATTAGTATGAGGTGTATAAAAGAGGAGTGTCTAAGAAGTGGTCTGTTTTATGAACAGCATGTGTTTTTTCTTAATGTGGCTCTGTGCTGCCCTCTCATGGCTGTGAAGCTTTTATCAGAGCTGTCAGGAGACAAGGTGAAGGAGGTCAGAGAGTAGAACTAAACTTGGCACATAAAATAATGAAACATACATTTGGTTGATAATAATAATATCACAATAATGATAGTAATACCAAGTGGTAATGTATTATACATGGTGCAGTATGCTGGCTGCACAGCTAAGGACAAGAAAGCTTTGCAGGGGGTCATTAAGACTGTACAGAGGATCATTGGCTGCCCCCTACCTTCCCTAGAGGACGTTGCAAACAGCAGGGACCTAAATAGGGCAAAGAAAATCCTGGCCGATCCATCTCACCCAGGTTGGGGCCTCTTTGACCTCTTGCCTTCTGACAGGAGGTTCAGAATCATCAGTAGCCAAACGAACCGCTTCAAAAACTCTTTTTATCCCCTGGGCAATAAAGCTCCTGAACACCCAACCCCCACCTGCTCCCAAACCAGCAATTTAAACCGAGCAATCGTGTAAGTGTGGGTGTATGTGCAGGGTGGATGTGTGTGTAAAAGATTTTTTTTTAATGGTTGTTAAGCTTTTTTATTCATGTATGCTTGTGCTGTGATTTTGTTCTCTTCATATCTGTACATTTTATGTATTCATGTTTTATGGTTCTATGGCACTTTGGGAGAACGGCCCATTCTAATTTCGTTGTCACAACTAACAAAAAAAGAAATTCTATTCTATTCTAATTCTATTGGAAAGTCTAATTATTCTAAATATAATATAATTTGTCAGGATTGTGCTTCTGCAGAATGAGCAACACAGCTAAATATGTGGGCAGTGCCCCCCAGAAAATGTACCGAAATCCTCTGCAACACTCTCCTGTTGGTATTCACTCTTGTTTTGAGTTTCTTGGTGTATTGGATGATTGCACTCACCCAGGAGTTGCTGAAGGCCAACCAGAATGGCCGTGTTGGTCAGTCTAGCACATTCAAGCTGATTCCACAAGTGTTCAACTGAGCTGGTATGGACTCTAAGCAAGTTACTCCATCCTCTACACCAGTGGGTCTCAAACTTTTTGAACCACGACCCTCAAGATAACATACGTTGGTGTTCATGACCCCCCTCCCGCAATGACAGTTATTAATTGTACAATATATTAGATGGCCCATCTTGCAGCCATCTTCTAAATATAAGGCTTGAAAACTATCAGAATATTCATCAATAAGGAGGATAAAGTGGTTTTTCGGGGCTTTGGTTCAATGCTGTGACAAGGCACCTAAAGTACATGCCCAAAATCATCTTCTCTCTCTGTGATGATGTCAAATTCAGATTTTTAATATGGCATGTGTGCCAACTTTGTTGTATATACAGTAATGTGTTTGGAAATTTAGGTGTTAATTTTAGATTTATCTCTGCATTAATGGTAAATTTTGACAGCCATGATACAAATCTCAAATTTATTTGATAAATGTTGACGATTAATTTTTACATTTATCTGACGACCCCCTGAAATTATCTCATGATCCCCATGGGGGTCCTGACCCCCCAGTCTGAGAACCACTGCTCTACAGTACACTCCCAAATACACTCCCAGGTACTCTGTCATGATCCTGGCTCTGTGAAGGATGGAGTTGGGTCCCAGATTCTGGAGATATGGGATTGCCACTGGCTCCAGAATCTCATCCGATATGTCCTGCTATCAACTAGGTGCCCTTCATACACCTGTGACTGCCACACACCTGGCAGCACTTACATCTCAAAACAAGAGTGAATACCAACAGAAGAATATTGCAAGAGATTTTGGCACATTTTATGGGCAGTACCTACTCATTTAGTTGTGTTGCTCATCCTACAGAAGCACAATCCATACAAGTTATACCTTATGGTAAAGAATGATAATCAGGCTTTCCAGCAATGTATAATACAACACCAGTTGGTTTTATTAAAGGGGAGAAATAATCGACTAAACGTGAAATTTCAGAGGATGCACCCTCTTATGAAGCAGCTAAACAGGGAACAAAGTGATGAAACTCATCACTTTGCAACCTGTCAGCTGTTCATTCACATACTTGATGATCCAACTGAATGATCTTCATATCAAAACAGTTCTGTTTAATAAATGCATTAAGGCACTAACTATGTTTTAAAAATGATTCATATTTAATGTAGCAAATAAATTCGAGTGAAATGAGAAAAACAGTCTTGAAACTCTTAGACACAGTGCACTTAAAAATCAGTTTCAAGTAAAATTCTAGTTTACTTGGATTAGCATCATAATATGAAATGAAATGAAATGAAATGAAAAATACTTTATTTATCCCTTTTGAGGGAAATTATTGTTGTAGCAGAGGT
>JAOXYM010000008.1:26144945-26159571 GCA_028567055.1 Leptatherina wallacei
CGCCGATACCGATGCCAGCGTTTTAGTGCCGTATCGGGGCCCCTCCCGATACTAGTATCGGTATCGGTGCAACACTACAAATAATACTGATACTTTGTAATATTATAACAAATTTAAATATTGGGGTTAATTATTGACTGTCTGCAAGGATAATTAAACTGATAAATTGCCCAAAAATGAAAACCAGATCAGTAGCTATTTGTTTTTCAGACTATTCAGCCTGTAATGGATCTCAGTGAGCATTTGTTTATACCAAAATTCACATCATTACCTACAAATGGGCCTGTTTTTGTCCCTGACAAATAGGTTAATTGGTGCTCAAATGCCTGAACAAACTAGGAGAGCCTTTATTATAGCCTACTTTGTTAAAGTCAGGGCAGAGGTTCTGCTTGATTCCAAAGTTTGTTTTTGTTTTTGTCAGGTAGTTTAAAAAAAAAAAGTAGAGAAAGAAGATGACAGCTTTTCATCCTCCACCAGCTGTATAATTATGGAGAAGTAAATCACAGCACTGTTGCTGGTATGCACAGGAAAATCTCAGCAATGCAGGTGTCATAAAAGCTGCATGTTTGTTTACCAAAGCTGCTGCACATATGTGTGTGTGTGTGTTTTGCAGTGTGGTCAACAAAGCAAGCAAAACTGGAAAACATTCATGCAGCACTTCGTGTTTTTTGATTTCCTATTCTCTTCTTTGTGTGCACACCTGTGTTGATGTGTCTTCTTATGCGTACAGTAAGCATGCCTGTACAGGAAAAAAATTAAGCTTACTACAGCGCATACCTCATGCAGATCCCTTCGTGTCTGCAAGTATATGCCTGTTTTGTTTTCTGTGTTACTCAATGGGGCCAGCGACTGACTCAATATGGCCTTTTAAAACCCCATGGTGCACCGCTGCTGGCATGCTGTTTGAAACAAAACACACACCTATAATACAAACCAAACCGCCCAAAGTCCCTTTTGAACTTGTTGTGCAATTGAATGTTACAGCAGTGCGTGGGTGGTACGATGGGAAACAGAGCTATTCACTGAGACAAAAACACGTCTGGGTTTTAAGCCTGATGGAACTCAAGCAGCTACAAAAATCTATTTGGAGTGTAGCAGGTTAATAGGTAATGCTTGACAATGGTTTATTGTTCTTTCAACTTTGATCCCTTGATAGGAGTTTTTATTATAGTAGTCAAAGGTGGGAACTACAGAATGTTAAGTTTTAAAAACTAAACTGTACCATTTAACCTTGACAAAGCAATAACACATCATAACCAAAACAATAGTAAAAAGAAAAGTATGCAGATAATAATCAAAGTTCATTTATACTTACAGGGTCACTTCATTACTTTGGAAACTCAAAATATAGTCTCATGATAAAACATCAAAGGCAACAAATGACAAAGCATTTTATTTGTATTCCTCAAGTGGACCTGAATAGTGCCTTTTTACATCCAACAGGTCCTCCAACAGAAACATCATTTTTTCATACCCTAAAATATCACTGATGATGAAATGAAGTAAAGTATTGCTCCCTTCAAACAGCATGAAGGAAATATGGCTGGACCACTTACCGGCCACCTAATAAAGTAGCTGGTGAGTGGTTCTTGCCACTGGGATGGACCCTTCAGAACTGCTTTAATTCTTCATGGCATAGATCCAACAGTGTTGGAAACATTCCTCAGAGATTTTGCTCCATATTGACATGATAGCATCCCACAGTTGCTGCACATTCATGATGACAATCTCCCGTTCCACCACATCCCAAATGTGAAATATTGGACTGAGATGTGGTGACTGTGGAGGCCGTTGGAGTACAGTGAACTCATCGTCATGTTGGAGATGATCTGAGCTTTGTGACATGGTGCATTATCCTGCTGGAAGTAACCATCAGAAGATGCTCCACTTTGCTCATAAAGGGATGGACATGGTCAGCAACAATACTCAGGTAGGCTGTGCTGGTTAAACATGTGATGTTGGTACAAAGGGGCCCAAAGTGTGTCAAGAAAATATCCCCCACACTATTACACCACCTACAGCACGACCCATGCGTTCATGTTTTTTATGCCAACCATCTTAATATTGCAGCTAAAATTGAGACTCATCAGACCAGGCAACATTTTTCCATCTTCGATTGTTCAGTTTTGGTGAGTCTGTGTGAATTGTAGCCTCAGTTTCCTTTTCTTAGCTGACAGCAGTGGCACTTGCTGTTGTCTTCTGCTGCTGTAGCCCATCTGCTTCAAGGTTGGTGCATTCAGAGATGCTATTCTGCATACTTTGGCTGGAACAAATGATTGTTTTGACTTCCTGTTGACTTTCTATCATCTCCAACCAGTCTGGCCAGTCTCCTCTGACCTCTGACATCAACAAGAATATTTTCTTTTCTTCAGACCATTCTCTGTAAACCCTAGAGAAGGTTGTGTGTGACAACCATGCCAGTAAAATCCCCTTTCTTCCTCATTCTGATGCTCAGTTTGAACTTGAACTTGACAATGTCAATATGACTAAATGTATTGAGTTGCATATGAGGATGAGTTATTTGCGTTAAACTATTGATCAGGTGCACCTAATAAAGTTGCCGATGACTCTATCGGAGTGTATTGTAGAAGATGTCAAGTCTATCATTTAACAAGCCAAAGAATCCACATGAGATGGAAGGAGGGGCTGGTGGATGGATTCGCTAAGATCTTCATTTTCCTGCCTTTATTTGTCCAGATTCTTCACACCTGCATTATTTTGTTGATTATTTCTCTCATATTTGTAGAATAACTTTATCCCTTGTCATTTTATGGTAATTTCTATTGGTCATTCTGTGGCTTTGCTCCAGTTTTTTTTTTTTTTTTTTAGTTTTGCTCCATGTTCGTTTGGATTAACTTTACTTTTAAGTTTCATTAAAGTGGCCTTAGTTGAAATTCCTCCTGCTTGTTGTCTGCCTTTGGGTCCAGACCTTGCTCCCTGTGACGGACATAACTGAACAGAAAGTGAACACAGAATTCAGAAATAACTGAAAACAAAAGTCATGTTCGATATAAAAGTCTAAAGAAATTCAGTTATCTGTTAAAAAAAACAACTTTTTTTGTTTGCTTTGTAATTCAGCTTCCACTCTGTGCAACTTCCAGTTCTAAATCTCATAAAAGCTCTTTTTTTTTCTTCTTCCACTTTTTTAACATTTTATTATTGCAAGTGTATAACTTTAGGTTTGCTGCCAAAACAAACTAATCACATTTTTCTAAATAAATGGCTGTCAATCTATTGGCCATATCCTGACAGTTATGGGAAAACTGGAGCCCATCAGATAAGGTGAGCATTGTGGCACAGCTTGCTAATCTACCGCAGGGCTTGCATAATCAGAGAATCATTATGGCTGACATTCACTCACAATTTAGAGTCAGCAAGTAATTGGTATATTGGAGAAAACCTGGAGGGCTCAGCCTTGTATGTCAATATAACACTTCAGGACATAATTTTACTTTCTTTTTCTCTGAATGCTTGTCCCCTTAGGTCTTCTGGATATCTCAGTTTCATGTTGACATCATGCATTATGGCCCCTTTAGCCCTGAGGATAGTGGGCACTATGGAGGATAGGCTTTTAAGGCATGTACAGAGGGATCCATTGTTTTATTTTCCTATCAAGCTTAGATTCTGAAATGCCCTATATTGATATATTTTCCTCATGTTCACTAAGTCTAAATACCTTAATCTGCTTGCCATCAAATATATACAGAGTATTAAATATAAATTCAGCAAGTGCAAATCACATTTTATTATGTAAAAAATTGGAAGAAATGAATATTTTTCGACACAAAGAGTTCGTCCAACTTGCATCCTGTCAGCTGTACTGTTCCATTTCTCCACTTCATGTTATGCTCTAACTCTAAGTGGTTAACAGCCATCTAGCTGGCTCTTAAATGGCCCGGATTGCCATTACTAAGGTTTTCTAGAGTCATCCCTTACCCCTTTTAATGACAGCTGCTTCCTCCATTAATTCTCAATCAATAATGCAAAAAACACTCAGAGCGCAGTCCATCCTGCCACAGCTTTATTTTCTAATGCTCTTCGAAAGCTAATGAGTCAGGCTAATTGGTCTTTCATCATCACCACTCAGGAGTTTACCCGAGGAGGTGGCTGCTTCTTTTCTTTTTCTCTTTTTTGTAATTTTTAAAGAGGGTCAGCAGAAGAACTGGTTTCCTGTGAGTGACCAGCACAAAAATGAAGTCTTGAGTGTTTAACATCTCTCTAGCTAAGCATTTTCTCTTGCACGTTCACATTTAATTTAGGTTTTTGTTTCCATGCCCTCCCAGACCTGAAGCCATTTATAAAGTTTCGAATGCACTTACATTTTAATTTAGTCCAAATATCAGAGAAATTATTTGATGGGAGAAAAAAAAAGGTATAAACCATTCAAAGATTCAGAATTGATCAAATGATCAAGTTGAACTGAAGGAAATTAGATGTGAAAGGTCAGCCTATAGCCCTGTCAGATGGTAACATACATTCACTTTTAGATCTCATGAAAAATAACTTTATCTCTAAATATATAATTATCTCTAATTACATTATTTAACTTTTATTAATGCTTATTAATGCATTAAGGTAGAATAGTAAACATCAATTAACTGCTTGTTAATGCACTAGCTAATACGCTAACTAATGCTAAGTAATGTATAATAATGGTTATTTAACAGTTAATTAATGCTTAATAATGCATTAACTAACGTTAGTTAAGGGACCCTTATTGTAAAGTGTTACCAAAATAAGTTTATCTCTTGTCCAGCTTATAGACCGACACAGACATAGTGAAAATGACAGTGTTATGCACTCTAGTCCCTTCACAGATGTGGAATTTTACCAAAATAAGCCTCTGCACTGCAGAGAGACTCATACACTGTGGCTCATGGGAAAGTTGGGGTGTAGAGGCACAGAACACTTTTTGCACAAAATACAGCATGAATTATTTATGTACATTTTTGTGTCCTTGGTTGCAGGTTGACATTACGGTAGTCATACCTCTGAGGTTAAAGCTTTACCTGAGACCACAGATAGTATAAAAAAAACTGCACTTACTGGTTAATGATGCTTTTTAACTGTTGGGGTGCCAGTGGCTCAGGTAGAGCAGGTTGTCCAATTACGGGAAGGATGGCAGTTATAATCCCACTTTCATCTATCATAATCTATGTCCTTCACCTTCCTTGCCTCCAGTTTGGCATTGCAGGTGTATGATTGTGTGTAAATATTTCGATTGTGATTGGCGAGGCCATTGGTGAGCATTGTTTGCCGTGATTCCGTCAGTCTGCCCCAGGGTAGCTATGGCTACATATGTAGCTTACCATCACTAAGTATGAATGAGGAGTGGATGAATAATAGATCCAATGTAAGCGCTTTTAGTGCCATCAGCAATAAAGCGTAATATAAATCTAATCCATTATTAACAGTTTTTTCCTATATTGCTGGCATGTTAGGATGTTTATAGTCACAAGAGAGAATATTTGGGCATTAGGTTGGTCAATTTCAGACTAATCTTTATTCGCTTGCTTGGTTAGCAGAGCAAATTCCAAATTCAAGGCAACTGTGATGGTTAACTATAACTCCCTCCCTTGTCAAATAATTCATGAGCAAAAAAGTGCGTTAAAGATGGAAGTCAAGGAAAACAAATCCAATGAAAAGAAGGAGAACTCATTATTACAGTGACCAAAAAAATTATAAAATTTGGAAAAGGTTTCCTTTTCAAAATGACCTGTCTTATCCATGGTTTGCCAGTTGGTAATTGCCTTATTTGCACTCATTATCAGGCAGATCTTTTAAGTCAACCAAGTATACAAACACTGATATTTGAGAGACAATTTTTCTACTTAAATTTGAATTGTTCTTTTAAGTATATATAGCATAGACATCATAAAACTGAATCTGGCACAGTCAAAAACAATAAAATAATGAAAACCCAGTGGAAGCTAGTGTTTGCGAAATGACCAATGACGAGTTTGTGCTAGTAACTGATGGCTCAGCTGTAGGACATGATAAGACAACCATGGCAACAACGCAAAAGCTACAGGCTTGGCTTCTCATTTGCCCAAAAAATACTTGCAACCAGAATTAATTATATGAGAAATGTATAGAATCAGTATTATATACGAGAACATTTCTTGTTTTTGAGGGGGGTGTAATACAGAGAGAAGTGTTTCAGAGGTGGTTTGGAGGAAGAACCTCCCTGTCTGCCTCATGTTCCAGAATCAGTGTCTAAATATATTTTTTATGTCTGTTTAAGGTCAAGAAAAAAACAGGAAAGATGTTCAACTAGATGCCTTAAAGCTAGAAACAATCTGTGAAGACTGTGGTGAATGAAGCTGCAGCACTTGCATCTGCTTGATTGATCACACAATAACACCATTCAATACTAGTGTCTTGGAGGCTGTTTCCTAATATTAATTCAACTCATTTAGCAAAACACATAGCCTAATAGGACATTTAGTTTATGGTCAATATAATTCACTGGGGAGTCCAGCATTTATGAAAATTACCTCAGATATTTGTTGCCGTTTGAAAATGGAATCACTGTGTAATACATAAATTTCAACTGTGAACTCATTCTCCTCCTCACCCCCTCAGCTCTGTTGCCAGCATGAAGGGCTTTGCCTAAATCCAATATTATCTTGTAAAAACATGTAGGCCAATGGATTACCCATACATCACACCATATTCATCATAGCGGCGTGATTCGTGGAATGTAATCATCTCGATCATTTCAAACAAATAGCCTCCTACCAGATCAATACACTTACAGACAGAGGCAAGAGGAATGTTCTTCTTCATGGATTTTATAATCAGCAGCAGCTCCTCGGTTACCTGGTGGATGTTGTGTTTTTTTTCCAGTTAAGACTAAGAGCATGAGGTGATTAAACGGTTGCAGTATTGAATGTGTTTTCAGTAAATGGCCAAATGAGCCGATTTGATGGAAGGACAGTTGCCTTTATTTACCAAGACATTTGTTAACAAAATGTCATATGACTTGTGACTGCAACACGTTGGGCAGAATTTTTACAGAAAATTTGTTCTGTGAGCTCTAAATCAATAATATGGAAATCCTGTTCTGGGCATGATTAATCTGTTCAAAACATTTCTCTATAGCAAAAAAATGCTTGATTAGATATTGGCTAAAGGAATTGCTAATTACATGAGGAAAAGCTACATTAATTAATTTTGTTTGATGTTTATTGTCATTAAAGATCTTCAGCTATATCCTGTAGGTATATTGTACTGTGGTGTTTTTCTTTATTTGACTAACTTAAAAAATAATAACAAACAAATTAATTTATATTGTATAACAAACACATTGATAACAGTTGGAGATCAAATTACTCCTGTATGCATCTTCTTAGACTCAAGCCTCAATGCTCCACACATGCTCCGAAGTTCTATTTTTTTAAAAGCAGTAAAGTGAAAGTGTAAGTGCAAATTTCCAATGAAGCTGCTGGTATTTGCCATGTTTTGTTGTTTTGTTGCTTAAATGCATCAGATACTTGACTGAAAAGCAACTCAATAATAACTTGTATTAACATGAGGGATTTTCAGATTGCCAGCGTGTTGTAACAAGATCTTGATTTTATAACTAAAGTGTCATCTGATAAAAAAAAAAAAATTTTTTAAGAAACTGAAAAAACAACATCTGCGTAGTAAATTTAAACTAATAATAATAATGGATTAGATTTAGATAGCGCTTTTCTGGACACTCAAAGACGCTTTACATTGAATCCAAGTCATTCATTCATACTTGGTGACGGTAAGCTATGTGTGTATCCACAGCTGCCCTGGGGTAGACTGACAGGAACGTGGCTGCCAATGTGTGCCAACGGCCTCTCTGACCACCACCGAACATTCATATGCATTCATACACCAGTGGTGTCAACACTTGAGGCAAGGAACGTTAAGTGTCTTGCCCAAGGACACAACGACAGTTGACTGGGGGGAGCAGGATTCAAACTGCCAACCTTGCAGTTATTGGACGACCTGCTCTACCACCATCAGCCATTGCCACCCTAAAACACCTATAGGTGATTTCCCGCAGAAAATGTTTTTATTTTAGTTTATTTCATAATCTAAAGTAAAACATGACTGATACTTTACTTTTTTTCCAAATTGCCAACATTATTTGTTAGGGACAGGATTTTCTTTAAATAACAGTATAATTGCTTTTTTTTGTATTTGATAATCTCTTCCACTACATAAGTCACTAATAGTGATCAGAAGATATTAGTAATATTGGTAATATTAGTAATAATGGTAATCAGATCGATACTTCGTCTGGCTCCAATATCAAATCAAGCTTATAAAACACTTTTCATGCAACCACAGAATCCACCCAGATATAGGCCGATGCCCCCACACCACAGCCATAGGGCTGCTGTGCAGGACCCCAGCCACCCAGATACAGGTGATCACCGTGGCAACAATCCTGCAGGCCGAGCAGACAGAGCACCCGGCATGCTGGATCCCCCTGAGAAAAACAGTGGAGCAAAAAGTGTTAAAAAGTTGAAGCAAATAAATAAACCCAAAGATAAGAGCAACATGAATAAGAATACATATAAAAGCCTAAATTAAAAAAAATTAATAACATCAAATAAAAAAAAATAAAAAAATAGATAAACAAAAATTCAGTTAAAAGCTAAGATGAAAAGCTGAGCACCTTTTTAAAAAAAGCAACAACAACAAAAATACATCTACAGTCTCCGCACCCCTTAGGCTCTCTGGTATGCTGTTCCACAGACAAGGACCGTTACAATGGAACAAGGCCTCGCCACAGGTTTTAGTTCTCACTTAGTCATTGGTACCTGTTATATTTTAAACCCACATTATATGATCTTTTTACTTGTCTGTCTTTTGGTACTTAATCTGTGCAGCTTTTTAGTGTATTTCAGTTGGCTATGTTGACGTTTCAACTCCAGATAGACCTGGTATTTGTGTCTCATTACTCATATAATCCCCCCAGTACAAAAAGTAACTGTGTCTAGAAAACAAGCTTGGACATGCATGACAAACAGCTCTTAGAGGAAAACAGTTCATTTCAAAACAGGAAAATCAGGATTTTTTAATGTCAACTGTAGTTTATCTTGTATTGTATTTGGGTGTGAAATATTGATAAGTAAAAACAGCTTAGGGATTGATCCATATTGCACAAAAACTCCCATAACTGGAAGCTGTTTAAGAGCTGCAGTGTAGGGAAATCAGAAGTGCCTAAAATTCCAACAGACCGATTCAGATAGTGGTTTTTAAGTGTCTGACAGCATTGGGAAAAGGAAAATTGTAGTGAAAGACTTTTGTGTTTATGTTTCACTTCTGAGGATCTCAGTTACATCATCCCAGTTAGTGCCTTCTGTTATTTTTAGCCATGCTATGCGATGCTTACAATAGGGGAAGTCATCCTGATTCTAATCAAATCTGATCATCTATTTCAGTGATCAAAGTTGTTGGCAGAGACTTTTAGAAGTTATTTGTTTCCAAATGCCATGACCTATGTGACCTGTCATTTTAATTTGATCTACTTTGAAACATGCATATAAAAACGTTACTTTACAAAACTGCAGCAAGCTTTTTTTATGGTTGAAACATCATTCAGAAAATGCTTTAAAGTAGAATTTCATCTCCTATTTACCTGGCGGTTGTCACCCTGGTTGAAATGCTGTCCTGGATAAAAGGAACAGACAGAAATATTTTCCATTAACACTACAACAAGCCAATGCTTTAGAAAACCCAAGTCCATCATAGGCAATTTGAGTACACCAAATGAAGTGAGTATCAGAAATTTGTTGCTGTAGTTTTGGAGAAAAACAAACATAAACCTCTTTTGATAAAACAATCACTTTGACCAGTTATGTAAGTTTACTGGGCAACTCCTTTTGCTCTCACTCATATTTATATGTTAAACTTCTTGCAACAGCTCACTTCCGGTTTGATTCAAGAGCAAGACTTTTCCTTTAGTTATAATTATGTAAAGAGGATTCATGTTTTCAGACACTAATAATCTCAACTTGTGGGTCAAAAATAAAACAAAATAATAAAAAAAAAGATTTAACTAAATGCTATTGCATTCCAGCCATTTAATGGTTGCTGTTTATGGTGTCAATCAATAATTTACACAAAAATTTGGGGTTGAAAATATTTGCAACTGGACTTTGAGGGACTGGAGGAGACCAAACCAGAAACACACTCAAATACTCAAGGACCAGTCCTGAACTGGCACCTGCACACTCAAATTTGCATGATTAACCACAACAGACAGCAACAATGCACTGATACATTCATTTATGTAATACTTTAATAGTATGCAATTTTTTTTTGCTTTTATGGCAAACATCAAGCAGCCTTCCATTCATCAAACACTTTGTAAAAGCATCAGAGCTCTTTAGCTGACATTTTCCATTAAGCAACCTTTAAAGTGTGACAAATTGCTCACTTGCAATTTTAGAAATCAGTTTCCCATTGAAGGCCACTAGTAACCAGTAAGTTTAACATAAGCTTGAAGAAAAGTGGGTGTCTGTCTTGTGTTATACAGCTAATGTAAAAACCCTTTCAACCTCGACAGATGTGCTTCATTTCTATCTAATTGAACTCTGCCTCTCGGTGATTGGTCCCCTGCTGTTTATGAATGGGAACACTGGCTGAGAAATGTCATTCAAGTGTTTGGCTCTGGCTCAGATTAAAGGTCTCATTATTGTCAAATGGCCCGCTGCTAATATCCCCGGGCACGTTGCTCTGTGGAGGTCACCATGTTAATAGACACAAAACGAGACTATTAGCTTTTTGCATGCATGCTGTGTCAGTGATGTTTTTGTAACATGTCATATTTGACTGTGATTATTTTCATTTAACTAAACAAGGACATGAAATAATATGGAATAGTAATAACAAAAACAACAAATACCCATAAAATAAAACTTTAAATAAATTAATTGATTTGTGTTTCTACTCTAGATTCCCCCCAGCAGGTCATATGAAAGCATTTTTGTAAAATATGTATCTTATCTGAATATATATCTAGATTTAGTCTTTTTCTGTTTTCTCCCAGTGATGCATGCTAAGCGTTATTGCATTTTGCACACTCGATTTAAAGACAAACATATTTAGAAATAAAACCAGGCTTCCATTAATGTTAACAACACATGGACATATTGGTTTAATTTTGACTATATTGGATGGAAACCGGAGCTGAACACAGGAGAGTAAACAATGACATTGATGGTATTGATTGAATTACTGGAATTTGCCTTAGGCGATGAAGCAAAAAAACGTTTGGATGAATTTCTTTCATCCAGACGCTGAAGCTGAAGGAAAACAGTTAATCGGGAGCAAAATAGCAAATGAAGGCAAATTTATCAAATGTTTGAAGCATTCATATTAATTCAGGCCTGTTTATTTATTCTAATAACTCTCTAAAATCTTCTACATGTATCTTCCTGATTAAAACTCTTTGCCATTATTAACACACAGCTGACTAACTCTCCTTCATGCGTGAACACAATGGTTGGTGTTGCAACAAGAGGGTCAAAAAATATCATTATAAGTAATGCTGGTCACCCAGTACTGGCTATGTGTGCGTGTGTGTGTACGTGCCCTCTGGCAAAAATGGTAGATGGTTGAGAACAATCTGTTTTCAGTAGAACAGTGTATCATGCCGGTATGAAAAAATTGAGTTGATTTTTATTGCATTGATTCAACGTGAAGATAAAAGTCAGAGCAGAAAGTTGCACAAGAGAAGATATTTCATGCCCGAGGCCTGTTTGTGGTTACAACAACTCACTCTTCAGCATCTCAAAGGCACAAGCAAATGTCAGTAGATTCTCATCTCATCTCTCATTTTTCATACTTCATTGTTATAGGGGCTTATCTTTAAGTCATTTAAGGACTGCTTGCTTGTTGATTTAAACTGAGCTACGCATTCAACATATCTAACTTATCTTTTAGTTCAAGCGAGAATGCAATTGTGATTGAAATGTATGAGTCAAAAACATGGGAATTTAGTCACAGTAGTGAAACTAAAATGTTTTGATGCAGACCGGATGCATTTCCTGTCTGCCTCATTCAATGACGATATGTGACATGTTTCTATAAACGCTGATGGCAGGTCTTGAGTTACACAATTCCTTGTCAATAAACAGAAGCTCTTATTGCTATTCCAGACTATTTCTACTATTAACTTTTTTATGCTGAACCTAAATTTCCAGCCCTACTAGTCAGGTCAGTTTGCTTTAAAGGAGTACGGTGTAGCGGTGCTAAATCGTAACTTTCCACAGGCCACACGATTCCTTTCCTGCATTCTCTTTCTGGCCTCCTCCATTTTCACCTTCTTACTTCATTCAGCCATGACAAACTTTCAGTTGAAGAGGAGGAAAAAGTAGCACAAAGCAGAGCCCTCTGTGTTTATAGAGGGGGAGTCGTAAAGCAAAGCAGGTCACATGATCCCATGAGTGACGGATCCGCTCCTTCAAAGTTACACTGTCTGGTTTCTGAAGAGGGCAGCCCCCCTCGGACCGCAGACACGCGTCAGGCACTGTATATTGACCCCAGAAATCATCCGTTATTACTCACATTAGGCTGATATTTGGGTCAAAAGTTACACGGTATCCCTTTAAATGATGACTTTAACTACAACTTTTAGAGTTTTTACACAAGAATTAAATCTTATTTATTTTCAAAGCACTCACTTTTCTACTGCCTGCAGTAGTAATTTTACACTCAATGTCTGAGGCTTGAAGCTTACCGATGTGATATCCCTCTACCCTGAATAAAAGCAAAATGAATGACATTTGTCCAATGTCATTCTCAAGTTGAGTACATCCATATAATTACAATAGTATAAAAAAAACAGATTTGCTAAGTGAGTATTTTATATCAGTTATAGCTAAAAACTCCCACTTTGAAAATCCAATTTTGTTTTGTAAGTCGTCACTTTTTGATTCCACAGGTAATCCATTTGTGTGTTCCTATTAACTTCTGCCACTCTTGTTGCACCAATTGCAGCATTGTCAGTTAAAATAAACATTTCAGTTGTTATGTTTCCATTGATGCTAAACCACAGCCAACAAAAACCTGCAACTAGACTTGATATGGGACTGTGTCCCAATTGCACTTTCCTTCTGTTCTTAAAAGCCAGAAAAATGCTAAAGTGTTTAAAAATAGAACATGCTAAAGTGAAAAAGTATAAAAGTTTAAAACTAACAGTTTACCAGAAAAGAATAAACTTGGCAGTTTTAAATGCTACAAGTTGTGCATCCTCACATTATACCTATAAGTAAGGCCTATTTGCAAATATCTATCCATTTTATAATGTTTAATTTCTTTTACTTTGTATCAAAATGTAGATTTAGTTTAAAAGCAACTACCTATAAATTTACTTCAAGGAAAGTGGTAAGCTGCGGATGTAAGCTGCTTTTCTTTGCAGGGATGATGATGCCGACCCACTGTAAAGGCTCGATCATGGTACTTCCTCAGTCACTTATTCATTTATTGGATATATTGCAGGCCATTTCCATGACATTAATAGATTATGTCACCAATTTCTAAGGAACAACAAAATGAATTTGTGACAGGAAGACTGACCCGCTTCCTGGATTCTATGAGTGATTGACTATTGTTTCCTGAAGCAAGGCACTGAACCCAGGATTGCTCATATTTGACTGATAAATGTTCAGCAGAGGGAGATTGAGTTTTTATCCAGTACTGTACAATCAGATCTGGAGAGCATTTCTCTGCTGAAAGAGGAAAGAATGAAAGTGACGGGTATTTTTGATGGAGAAGACGTTTACGCTCTTTTTCTACCAGCCTTGAAGGGAGTTTCATTTTACCAACTGGCTCTGCTCTGCTGCTGATCTGATTAGTTGCAAGACTCTGATGGATGGTAATAGACAAATGGTTCATCTGTCCACCTTCAATATATCTTTTATTTAAATGTACTTGCCCTTTTCCAAATGTTTTTCCATTGTCAACTTCCCCAGTAGTTGCGTACAACAAGCCATTTTTGGTATACTCAGTTTTTATTATTTTTATGAGTCATATCCAACCATCTAAAGTAAAGTGTCCTTCTACCTCAAAATTTATGTTAGAAATAACATTCCTATGGACTGTTTTGGAGTTTGTTGACTTGAATCAAACCTCATCACACAAGCTCAACACATACATAACTTACACAGTTAGGCATGAGAGCCTCTGCCAAGCACTGGTTGAATCTTAAAAAATGAATCTTAATCCTCTCTTCTCACTGAGGGCCCAGACCATGATAAAGCTATTCTGATTAAGATTAATCAGCCCTCCTGCTTACCACAATGTGGTTTATTCCAGTTTTTTTTGCAGGCAGGCGTTTTTCGCCTCCTGCTAATCTCTTCAAACATTTTCAGGCGAGCCGAATGCTGACTAGTATGAGTGATCAAGCTAAATTGCCGAGGAGGCCATTAATAGTTTATAAGGGCGATGCTGATGAAAGACAGGCAGGAGGAGAAGACTAGGAAAGCTAATTAAATCAGTGTCGGGGGGTTGCCGGTGTCTTGAGCTGGCATGGTGGGCCGTAAAGATTACCATTATCACTTTCATTACCTTGGGTGATTGTTTAGAGGTGCAGGGGGGGGGGGTTCTCACCTCAAGGACAAAAACTCCACAGTCA
>JAOXYM010000008.1:26183090-26194091 GCA_028567055.1 Leptatherina wallacei
ATAGATAGATAGATAGATAGATAGATAGATAGATAGATAGATAGATGAATTGAATATGTTTGCAGTGATGAAAGCTTTTACATATGTAAATATCTTGAAATTGAAAGTGATTTAGATCTTTTTTATGGAAGAAAAGGAAAGTTTAACCATGCCTTTACTCATGTTTGACAAACTTACTCATCAAGTTGACACCAGATACATTTACTGATCAGGTTTAGACTGAAAATGTTACAAAGTTTGGCATTTCAATACTCAGTTTTTATGTTTATAACACATGTACTAGGTGTGTTTTGCAATTCAAGTAATTTGTTACTAGTTACTGTCAAACAGAGTTGATACCTTTCCATGAAATGGTTAATAAATACCATGTGTGGGTGTATGCATTGAGCCCCGCATGCTCAGCTTTAAATGTTTACTAAACAATATTCCTGTCATTTAAAAAGGGAAATAGCACTTGTCTTTTCTTTTATGAACCTTAAAAGTTTCAGATTACATATCATAAAACAGACTATAAAGTGAAGACAATACATTTAAATGTATACAGACATACCCTGATATTGTAAATAAACTACAAAAGTAATGACGAAGGGTTATTCATATTTGGTCAAATGAAAGTACTCTGCTTTTTTTCATCAAGTATTTTAGTAAGCTATTACTTTTTGTATGTCACTAATCTAGTAAGCTAATTAGTTACTTTAAAAAGAAAGTTTACCTAACATTCCTTCATGAATGGCCATCATTGTTAATGAGTTCAGGACTTACACTTTACTTCCACTTGTTGCATTTTCTGCAGCTGAACACATATTTCCTTGTACCAGTAATGGTTTCCCATGTCACCGAAAGCTTCGCTCTGCATGTTCACACACTGACGACCTCAGCTGGCAGGCAGAGAGGTCACTGAAATCCTGTTGCATTACATCACTGAACCACACATAATAAAGCACATGTTTACCAGTCCTGCTGCTCTGTGCTGCTTCAAAAACAGTGGAAGCCAAACAAATAAAATCAGAGTGACTTTCTCTTGGCAGGAAGCTCCAGTATTGCTGTTAAGTAGACAGTTTGGATTTTGGTTTGAAGTTATGTTGCTTCCCTCGAACAGAAACTGCCAATAACCTTCTAGTGCGCTGCATTCCAGCCGTTATCTAACATGGCTTTCACATTGACAGATTCCCTCCAGCAATTGCAAACACTGCTCTGTTAGTCTTTTTCCTGAGATAAACCCTTCAGGGGTTGATGGAGTCCGACAATCATGCAGACTTGGGCTGAATGTTGAGTGACTAGTTGGTAACTTTTGCACATAAATTACAATTAACTATAAAGTTTTTAAGGACATATGCTCATTAAAAGATGTCAAAAAGGATAAACTTTAACATCTTATCTTTACTTCTGGACTGTGCACATGTACACTACAAGGCGAACAATGAAAATAGAATTGAAAAGTTTAAAAGGTCTTGACATAAAGAAAAAGTGAAAAGTATGGAAGTGGTGAATAAATAGTCCATGCAGGCTGCTAATTAGATTAAATTAAAAGGAAATGTTTGTTTTCTAATAATCAGATTTTCAGATAACCAGACAAAAATGTTGGAGTGGACAGATATGCATAAAATCTATTTAACACAATCAGGGGTTTTGAATAAGGTTCAAGCTTGCTAAACAGTCAGATGGGAAACGTAAATGACTTTGTCTTGTATTGTTAATTTAGAATTTTTGTTCATCCAATAACCAATTTTTCCCCATTCAACTGTCTTCTCTTTTTTGTTGTCTGTTATATTTTTGTCTCTCTTCATTTGGTCCTGTGCCACAGAAGACTGAGTTCATGTCATTTATGTGTTTTTCTATTGGCTGATTGTCATTTTGCATTTCATCACAATTTTTTTCAGCTCATTTTTGTTCCAACTCATGTACTGTTGTTTGGTCACAAACCAAAGTTTGCTAGTATTTCAAATCAAACCATAACTACTCTCCAGACTTAAACAGGAAACTTTCTTCTCTAAACCTAGTAAAAGCTCAACAATGAAAGATAAAAATGAAAGTAAAACGGAAACATGGAAATTGAAAATGAAAAAGTAAACAACTGTGCCAAACTGGTCTTGAACCTGATAAATCAGCAGTACTTAGTTACTTACGATGAAAATAAATTGATTGGTTTTGTCTGATTTGGGTCATTTTATAAATAAAGTATATTTCATTTCATCATAGAAGCAGACTCGGTTCGCCTAAAATGCGAATCTCAGTGTGCTTTAAGTGGACCAAATACAGGAAGCTGACTAGGACGCAAAGGGCTTTGTGGGCTCAGCGCACGGTATTGTGGGTAAACACAACCAAAATATGAGCGCGTGGGACAATAGACGGCTTGGGCCGGGAGAAATGGCTCACGGTCAGATGAGGAAGAACTGGGTGAAACTTCTGATGGAAATATGATCAACCCAAGGCCGGTAGGATCAGATGCTGCTACAGGTTTTGCTGTTATGTGGTGGAAACAGAAGTTGTCCTGCATTAACTAATGGATGAACAACTTTTCTAATTCATTGTGTGTTACGTCTTCTCCTTCATTAATTCTAGAATATGTTATTTAAAAGGTATGATTCGTATAAGAAGTGCAGCGTAAACGCAAACTCCGTCCAGAAGAACGTTGCACCCCCCCCCCGACTGAACCAACTCTAATCGTACCGAGTCTAACAGACTATCCTGGTGTGAAAGCACCCTTAAATAGATAATAGGTCTATACTCAACACCCTTATCAAATAAGGAAAGAAAGGATTGTTAAATAACTTGTAAAACACTTTTTATTCCATTTTGTCTAGAAAATGATGATTCAAGTTAAAGTATCCAAATCAACACCACATGATTGAGACTCACTTCAGATATAAATTAAAAAACAAAAAAACCTCAAACTTTTTCCTCCTACATTTTAAAAGAGCGTCTTTAGCACCCCTGCTCACTGTGGGAGCGACTCACTTTTCAGCCCGGCTCCGCGCCAACTGCTATTTGGCTGTGGAGCATTATTTGGAATTCACACGCATTTAAAGGGGACATGGCAGGAGCAATTTCTCAGCACTCCAGGGGTGTTCTCACTGTTTGGAGAGGAGATGGTGAGTGTGTGTGTGTGTGTGTGTGTGTGTGTGTGTGTCTGTGTGTGTGTGTGTATGTGGGGGGGGGGGGGGGGGGGGGGGGGGGGGGGGGGGGGGGGATTTTTGCTTGGCTACTGGTAGCTCTCAGAGGGAGCGCTTGGCAAATCAGATCCTAATGGAAAGAAATGGCAGCACAACCACATTTTGTGAATGTTCTGATTGTTACTGATTCACAACATGGCTTGCAGATCTTTAAATGGGGGGTATTTTGGCAGCTTTAGGAGGGGTGAAGGGCATCACAGGCTTTCATTCCTCTTTCTCTTCCTCTCTGTCTCTCTTATCTCTTTTCCTGGCAGAGCTGAGCTGTTAACTGGATCACAGTCTGCAAGAGAAAGAATGATTTCATTCAGCGTGGTGGTGGCATTCTTCTGCAAGTTCGGCCTGAAATTGTACGGGCCCTTGTAAGGAAAAGAGGAGGGCTACAATAGCTGCACAGTCTGGCTGCCTTTCTGACAAAAGGATGTAATGTGATTGGAGACCACGAGGCGTAAATGAAATGCTTGTGTCATGTGTCAGATATGTTCCAAGATAGAAAAGGGGATGCCATGTAAATTTCTGTTTTGGTTCATTTCAGGATATGACAGGCTGTATGGTTAAAGAAGATTTAAAATCCTGATTTATATTAGCCTAAAAGCAGATTTCTCACAGCTCATATTAACTCAGACGTGACTGCAACGTCTCTAAAATGTTTTTATTTGCCATATCTGAACTAAATTATAGTTTTGGTCCAGCTCATGTTTTACTAAACACGATTATTAATTTTAGCATCATGCTTTAACCCTTCCTAAATGTGAATATAACAAACGGCCCTTTGGATATCGTATTGCTTTTCCACTGGAATTAATCATACCACCGCTTTGTTTCCAACCATGGCAGAATGTTGCTGCACAAATAATAACCCAGATCAAGAGACATGAACATAAACCTCCCCGACACAGGCCAAGGAGCCCTGGCTCCCTGATAGGTTCTTGTATTGATTCTAAAATTTTACTACTGACTTTAAAAGCTTTAAATAGCCTTGTGCCAAAATTAATTGCTGACCTCTTGTGTCTGAGCAACCGCAGACAGAAACAAAGTAAATGATAGCCTATTAGCCCTCCACCACCAGGAGGATGCCAAGCAAAAATGAAACCGTCACCCTTGCTTCCTTTGATCACTTTTGTCTGAAGTATTGAAAAAATGCACCTGTATTTTTTTTCTCCCCCTGATGCAACCAAACGCCCCCCAAAATTTGATGGCAGTACATGTGGAAAATAACATTCGCAATCATGTGAAACTGTTGCTAAGTTTAAAATCGAGCTGTCATGCTCCAGCAGTGAACGACGAAAGGAAGACTGGTGACATGGAAGAGAAGTAAAGAAGGATGTGTGAAGAGGAAGAGGAGGAGGAGGAGGAGGAAGAGTGAAGCCGTGTGAAGCCTCGCTGTGTCTTCTTGTAAGAATGCACCCTCTGAACTGGATGACACATACAGACAAAACAATCTGTATGTGTGAATCAAGACAGTTAAATGGATTCTTTCTGATGCTGCAAGAGCCTGTGTGTGCATGCATGTGTGTGTGTGAGAACGAGAGAGAGAGAGAGAGAGAGAGAGAGAGAGAGAGAGAGAGGTTTGTGGGAAATCTGCACAATGTCAGGACTTGAATTTGGGTTTATAAAGTGTACTTTTACACCTCATGTATTTGGTCTGTAAATAAACTAGTGAGTTAGTTTCATGGTGTAATGACTCACATTTAAACTATGTGTCAGTGTTGATTGCAGGACTTAATGATTCAATCTGTTGATAATCAACACTATAAATGAACTGGTCTCCTAGAAGACGCTGCATGATTGTGTGTCTGAGAACCATCTGATCCTTTCAGGTCTTCAGATAAGATAAATACAACCTTATACGAACAACAACACATGATATGTTACTGTATGTGCTTCTACTTTACAAGAAATTGGTCAAAATGCAGAAGCAGTGTATGGGCAAGAGGTGTTATAACTGTATGGAGAGAAAATGCTGTTTATGGGGGCATTTCAACAGCTTTTAGAAGCAATAAACTACTGTCTGATGAGATCAGATATTTGCATTGTTGTGGAGCATTGACATTTTTTTTTTGTGGGATTTGTGTAAAAAAGTTATTTAGATGAACTGCAGCTCAACTGCTTGTTTTAGAGTGAAGACTTTGGCACACTTTTTTTTTTTACATTGCTCCAGTTCATTGAGGTTTGCAAACATTCATTTATGCACAGCTCGGTTATGGCCAAACATCTCCATTTTGGTTTCATCTGTCAAAAGGACATTGCTCCAGAAATCTTGTGGTTTGTTCAGATGCAATTTTGTAAACCTAAGTCATTCTGCTATGTTCTTTAAAGATAGGGGATGTTTACTCTAGGCAAAACCATATGTATTTCACTTCAATTCTGCTGTCATGAACTTTACCAGTGAATGTGCTAACTGGTGTCTGTCTGAGAGTTTGCATGTTTCGCAGGTTGTCTGAACATTGCATGGTCAAACAATGGAGTGTACTTGCTGGCAAGAAGGTAAAATGATGGAAACCATATTGTTTGGAAATTACTTTAAAACCTTTTTAAGATTTCTGGGGATCAACAGCTTCTTTTCTAGGATCATTGCTGATGTCTTTCCTTCTTGGAATTATATTAATACTTACCCGAATGCTTCATACCAGCAATTAGGCAAAACATCTGCTTTCATGGAGGCGCTCATCTTGATGATTAGCAGGACCTGGATGGTAATTACCCTTTTATTGACTACGGAAGAATATCTTTTTTCCTTTTCCGTTAAACATTGTATTGTGTGATTTCTTTAGTTGTGTCTTTTATTCACAGTTTAATTGGTGATTAAAATGAAATAAAAAAATTCCAACTATAAATAAGTTTTGTTTTTCAGGAGAAAGGTTGGTTTAAGTCAAACTGTCACAATATAAATTGCTACAGGAAAATAATGGGGGTGATCAAGTCAGCAGGGTTCATCCTGTGGACACCATAGATGTCAAGAGAAAGATTTAACAATGTCAAGTTTCTGCTGGTGCCAGATGTATCAACAAAAGTCAGTGAGATTCACTCTCAGAGGACAGTGTCTGCTCAGAATATCATCACAAATTGTCTTGTGATGATAAAATATTGTGTATCATTTCCACCTGCATTTGTCCAAACCAAATGGACCAAACTAAAGTTGAATAATTCCACTGCTACTGCATGAAAACTATTGTATTTATTTAGTGTTTTATTCAGGTGGTACAAGCTGGTCCTGTTTTAACAGCCTCCTTGTGTTTCCTCTCCGATTCCACATGACAAAACCCCAAGAAAAACAAAATGTTTAGTGCGACTATATAAGCGCTTTCATCTGTACAGCATTGATCAGGTTATGCTGACCTTTATACACCGAAGTGGCAAAGAGGCAAAGCAGCGGCTGAAACCTTGCAATTTTGATGAAATACATCGACATGACCCAATACTTTCATACAGCAGGGCTTGAGGTGATTTTGGAGATGATACAGAGTGTGAATAGAGCAGTGAGTGCATATTCTCTGTGTTGTGGTGCAAAGTCATTCTTTGACTTGTTTTCCCCTCTCTGCCTCTTTTGAATGGTTCCAGTGAAGCAATGGATGCATTGTGTCAAAAAGCAGGCCGGATATGGGCCTCTTGTGTCAGCCGCTGCGCCAGCGGCTTGTCTCTCTGTGTGTGTGTGTGTGTGTGTGTGTGTGTGTGTGTGTGTGTGTGTGTGTGTGTGTGTGTGTGTGTGTGTGTGTGGGGTAGAGGATGGGTCCATTGGTGACAGGTCTAAAGTGGTGATTTTCCTAATAAAGCACATGAGACCAGCATGATGGTATTGTTTCCTGGTTATGAAACTCTCAACTAAACATGATGAATTTCCGATCCATAGTTATAAAAAGCTACATAAACGCTGTTTTACCAGTTATAACCTGCTGTTTCTTTACTTCTCTTTTGTGTCTACTGTATATAGAGTATATTCAAATTTGTATTTGTAAATAGCTGATTATAAATAGTAGACACCACTATATAAGAGTGTTTTATTCATTACTTTCTACTTATTTTATTCCTTTACTTATTTTATTACTTTTACATATCTCACTACTTTCTGCTAGAATGACAACATCCACCAGCAAAAACAATCCTAGAATGTGTTCATACTGGGCAAATAAAGCCAGGTCTGATTATATCAATTAAATGAGCTAGAATGAATCCACGTTATACACAAGCTTTTATCAACTTTTCTTCCTAATTAACCAATGATTAAAAAATAATTTACAGTGATAAGTACCTTTGATCATCATAGTAGAAGAACAATGAAGCAAATTGGCAATTTCCATCCTCAAAAAAAACCCAAAAGAAAATGTATACATTAATAAACAGCACAGTCAGTGGTACTATCAATGGTAGTCTATCAGCTGTCATAAAAGCAGGAGTTAGAAGGTAATACAGATGTCACATGACTTACAAACATTTATTTATTCAACTGGAGATCTGACTCACATTCTGAGACAGTAACAACTACAGCTTTCTACCTCTTTTAAAAATGTACTTGGAAAATACCAAATTAAATCATAGTATTGAGGTTAATCTGACTGCTTGAAAGCTTTGTTTATTGCCATGACAACTGAGACCCAAATCAATACTGGAATGGAATGCAAGACCACCCAATAAAAATGAGAGTTACCTTACTTTAGTTATCTTAGACAACATCTTGACCTGATGTGGCAGGTCAGATAACAAGTACTTATTAGTTGACCAAAAAAAACCCCAAAACAATCTGGATACAGTCCATTTTCTGGGTTAACTTCAATTTGTGAGGATGAACACCAAAGGTCATGTTCAATACGTCGTAAAACCACAATGAGATTGGTAAATTACCTGGAAATAGTCAATAACAGCTTAGCTGTCCGTCAGCTGCGACCTGCACAATTGTCTACTTATAGTTATGTCATTTTTGAGGCGATTGCACTAATTGTCACTGGAGCCTCGGGCCTTTTTTAGAATATTGTCTTAAATGACTGTTTTGAGCAAATAACAGGATAAGAAGAACATATATACCTTCAGGGCTTCCTGCCAGAAAGGCTGCTGTTACCCTGCTAATGTCAAATCAACCCAAAAATTATCTTTAACTAAACTTAACCAACAGGTTTTATTGTTTAAATATGCTTACAGTCTCAGTAACAAACCCAAAATGAAAAAAACAAAAACAAATGAGAAAAAAGTTCCTTTGTGAACCAATTCCAAACTCTGTATTCATGCAGACTTTGGCAATAAACGGGACTCAAAGAGGAAAAGGCTTTGGGCGGTCTTATCTGTCACAACCTCCTCCGCTTAGGGACTGTTGCTCCTCATTTCATCCAGTTCCCTGACATCCTCAAAACATTCTGGTGAAAAGACCCGGAAGCAAACTTTTTACAAAAAAAAAAGTCAGATTGAGTCACAAATATGAGATTAGCCTCATTGACTGGGACTGTAGAAGAAGGCGTTCACCAGCCACTAACAAACTGCCTCTACACTTAAAATTTGTCGTCATAGCTATCAGAAATAAAGTGTTGTCTATAACATTAATACTTGCTGAATGCAAGGACATAGTTGAAATCGGATGCTTGTCCATATGATCTTTTGTTACAGACTGCACGAAAAAACTTAGAATAACTTTTTTACGAATAGAAAGAAACCCACAGAATGTTGTGACAGTGATGATAAGCAATTTAGTCCAAGTAGAAAGTGCTGATACAAAACCTGGGATAAAAGGCTACCTGATCAATGAAAAGAGAGTAGGCTATACATATCAAATTGTCTCTCTACTTCTGGTTGGATTGCACTAAATTGCATTACGATCAAAGACAATATATTGTGAATTAGGTACCTGTACATTGAATATACTTCCCTCATGATTAGCAGCAGAATTACTGCAAGTAGCATGGTATTAGGTACAAATAACAGTAGTTTTAGGTTTACCTTGGGTATCAGCTGAATATAACAACAAAGAAAGAAAGCAATGTTTTGATTTCCTTTGGAAGTCTAGGCTTCACGGCAGCGAGACAGCAGACAAACAGTCCTAGTCTGGACAAACACCTACAGAGTCCTTTAATAAGATCTCCAAATAAAGCAGTCCAGCATATAGGAGCTCCACCAACACCTCAATATTGCAGCTATGCTATGGAAACAGTGGCATATTAACCTCTGGCTTACTGAGCTTCCCTCCCGCTCCCCTTGCCAGTCAACATGTTCAATCAATGTTGAACACATCCCAACTGGCATGCCATTCATTACCAGACATTATAAGTAACGTTATCCCTCCGCTTTAAACATGGTCATCGACCTTGGGGCCAGTTAATGATAGAAAAATGATATCATTTGCAGCAATGCTTCTTTGTAAGCTGACCCCGAAAACCACACGGGGGTCTCTTCATCTTGACCACGTCGGCTATCGATTTCCACTGAGGATAATGACTTTTTATGTCTGTAATATATGAGGGGATATTTGATGTAGGCTGATCTGTTTGCTCACTGTAGCCCACTTTCATTGTCATTGTCAGGGGAGTCATATCAGGGAAGGCTAGAAGCAATATATATTAGAAGACACTCTATGGACATTGCTTCGCAGGTTTTAGCCTCTCATTTCAGAGAAGCAGATCTCTCTAAGGCCTGGATCTTTTTCCAGTCCCTGAATTTTGAGCAATTAAAAGGCATTATGTACATTTTTGTGAGCTACAAAGTAAAGCGAAAGGCTATTTCAATTCCTTTAGAGTCATAATTACTGCTACTTTGTCGTTACTTTGTCTCACTAAAGTCTTTTACCACAGTTATATGCAAGTACATTTCAAACTGGTGTAGTCCTATTTGTTCTAGTAAAGGGTATCTGTAAGTAAAAAAACAACTGTTTAAATGCATCCAATAAAAGCACATTATTATATTTCTACATATTTCCTATTGGCTTTGATTACAACAAAAAAGTTTGATCTTAAAATAATGATTTACTTATTTGGTATCTGTAAGTAATATTGGTCATAAGTAATAAAAGCAATCCTCCTGGCACAGAGGATCCATTTCATATTGTGTAGGTGCTATAACCCTAACCTTTGACCCCTCTGGTTATAGTTGCTTTTATTATTGGTGATCCAGGAAATTAATCTTATTCTACTTTTCATACTCCCTTTGAGCCGTCCCAGAACTAATGTGAATGTATTTCTAGATGACAGGGATTGTTCTCTGCAACAATGTATAAAGAAATGTGACAATTCTTTTTTGGACTGTTTTTTTTTTTCAGTATCTTTTGGGTGATCCAATTAAATCAAGTTTGTCTTTTTAGGAGCATGTCATAGTTACAGTTGCGCGTTCCGTTGATCCTAGCGGCTATGTTGTCTGGGGCTTTATGCCCCTGGTAGGGCCACCCATGGCAAATAGGTGTCTAGGGGAGGGACCAGACAAAGCACGACCCAAAGGCCCTTATGATGATCACAAAAATTGGACCCAAGTTTCCCCTGCCTGGACGCGGGCTACCGGGGCCCCCTCCTGGAGCCAGGCCTGGGGGTGGGGCACAGGGGCGAGCACCTGGTGGCCGGGTCTTCGCCCGTGGGGCCCGGTCGGGTTCAGCCTGAAGAGGAAGCATGGGCCCCCCCTCCTGTGGACCCACCACCCGCGGGAGGGGCCTAAGGGGTCGGGTGCGTAGTGAGCTGGGCGGCAGCCAAAGGCAGGGACCCTGGCGGTCCGATCCGCGGCTGCAGAAGCTGGCTCTAGGGACCCCGGTAGACGAGAGGGTAGCCTCCCTCCGCCTTCGGGTGGGGGGGCGGGTCCTGACTGTTGTTTGTGCCTATGCACCGAACGGCAGTTCAGAGTACCCACCCTTTTTGGGGTCCTTGGAGGG
>JAOXYM010000008.1:26206589-26221111 GCA_028567055.1 Leptatherina wallacei
CGTGACTTAGAACATTGTAAGAGACTATTCCAAGGACTTATAAAAGTGATTTTTGCATAATATGTCCCCTTTAATGTAAGAGTTCTTGATTTGTCAATTTCTTTGTTTTAGGTTCAGTTAGACAACTGATGTCAATGTCTACAAGAATATGATGTTTAAATACTCCACCCAGATTGGATGCGTACATTTGACATGTGGTATAGTGTGTGAAGCAGATCACCCTGGGAAGCAACAGGGCAGCTTGAAGGTGTCGCTTCATTTATGTTGTTCCTGGGATGAAAAACAAATACCACCGAACTAAAGGAAACAATAAAACCAAAATGTCAGAAACATGTCAGAAAAGATATTTCCAGACACAATATTCAGTTTCAGTGCTAGATTTTAAAAAATATGTAAAATATTGTGTGTTCTGAGATTTTAAATATATTCTCTGTAATTATGATTTGTTTGGATTTCTGAGGTTTGTCCAACTGTCTTGTATCAGAAAGAAACGCATGCCAAAAAAAAAGAAAAAGGGATAACTAATTTCCCATTAAAGGTCAGGCAGATGAAAAAGGATAACTCTCATAAAACATAATTTATCCTCCTCAAGCGCCCCACAGGGGTACAGGTTCATGACATGAGACATTAAGTGCATTATAAATGAGTGAGACTCTCCAAGATATCAAACATAACATTTGAGAATACAATAACTGGTATTCTCGTTTTTTTTGGGAGGATGTAAAATATCAGCATTACTCTGGAAAAGTTAAACATGGTCCTCTCTTTTTATTATTCTAAGATCACAGTGGAAGGATTCTTCTTTTCCATAGCTCTACCTCAGATACTCAGGAAGTTTCATCCTGTAACTGTTAAGCTATGCAGCTCCTCACAAACTCCCAGCGCTCAACAGTAATGTAAAACACCAGAGGCACATTGAGCTAGGGTCAGCCATCCTCCTTTTCCGAGCTGCACAGTTATTGAAAGCACGGCTAAATCCCTAGCAGAGAGATACCAACAGTGAGTACCCTCAGCCTGTCTTCGCAGGAACAATTCCCCAAAGCCTTGTACTCCTCGCCTCGGGCCTCAGACATGTGTAATTAGGTATAAAATACAGCTGTGTGGACGGTGGGGTGGGCTTGGGCCGCTGTAACACCAAAGGGAGTCAACGCCGGAGAGCCTTGAGCTGCCAGTGCACAGAGACAATTAGGTCCAAATGAAAAATTGATTTCCACTCATACTGAATGGATGTTAAAACAAAGCACGTAATAAATACCATCTGGTGACAGGCGGGAGCGCTAGCCACAGCAGACAAAGCCCCTTGTTAGCCTCGGCAGCGCCAGCGTATTGATCGCTCGCGGTGACAAAGGCGACTCTAAACGGGGCAGAGAAGATATATAATTCAATAAACATTTCAGAAGGCTTTAGATTGAACGTGGCAACATGGGCATAAGGTGCCACCTTTAATATGTCCCCGGTGGTGGGTCTGATGGTAGACCCTTGACGATTGATGGAGTGAACATCGAGCTTACACGGATCAAAATATTGAGTTATGCGCCCAACGTGCTGTGATGTTTGAAATGAAGCCACATGTATGACGCTGTGTGTGAACTGTGAAGATAAAGCAACAATTCAGCTGAATATATTCCCATAGAGTTTGCAGAGTTTTTGTGCATGCAGGAAGTAATAAATTGGGTTATGTGGCTAGCCCAAACCAGACATACATCAACTTATACATCAACTACAAAACGTTTTGGTACCAGTAGAGATTGTTCCCACATCTGTTTGAACAAAAAAGAGCAGGTGATATTGATAAAACTTCAGTGACAGTGTGACAATAAGCCAGCAGGCTGAAAATGGAGCAGCTTTAGAGTTTTTTTTATGTTAAAATGCCTCAATAAAATATGTTGACATTTATGCATGGAGGTAAAAAGGTGAAACCAGCTCAACTTCGCAGGTGTTGCCAGTTAGTCTGGATGATTGGGGTTCCACTAAGGTAGATGGTGGGTAGAAAAATGCTATGAATTGCTTTAGGTTAGAGTATAAAAAGTGAAAAAAAGAATGATCACTGAGAACGTTTGCCTTTATAATACATATAGGAATATAGAATTTTGTTCACTAGAAGGATTTTTTCCCCAAACTGTGGATTTATTTGCTGTTTGAATAGTATGATGAAATCAAATTGACCAATGAATCAAGAACATAAGAGTTGGTAAATGCAAAATCTTACAAAAATGAAACAGTTTTAACTTTTCACAACCCTAAAACATTCAAACATGGACACATCTTATATCTTACAAGGCAAAATAAAAAGATTGCTGAGAAATCTAAGAAAATGATTTGACACAGAACTGCCCAGAACAAATAACTTCATGTGCCGCATTTTTAAAATTGTATAATTCATTTAATGTAAAATAACTTTATCTTCTGTGTTGACCTCAAATTATCTTGTGCTTTTGCAAAATGAGAACTTGCATTCACATCAAATATTGTTATGTGGTTTTGTGTAGGAGGAATGGTTGTGAGGAATTAAATGCAAGGCAAGTTAAAACAAAAAAAAATTATTAACAAAAGCACAACAAAATAGGCATGGAGCATATACAAAATGAATAGAGATGAGGCCTGCACTACGAAGAGTGATTAACATACCTATCTCTCTGTTATCTGGATTAACTTACCCAGACATTCAGGATACTACGAAGCTGCTATCAACTCTGTAATTCAACCCAGTAAAAAATTTTAAGCAAATTAAGGTTAAAAGAGGGAGACGTTTCAAAAAGGAAAAACAGTGAGAATATGTGGCTTTTTTATAAAGAAGTCCCAGACAACACTGAATAAAAGTGAAGAAAAAACAAGAACTTGTGAAGCTATTTTGCTATTTGATCCATTGTGTTTTTCTTAAGACCAAAAAGGTCAAATTTTTGTGCCAACATTGCCGCTGCATTTCAGTTTGCAAGCCCTATTTTAAGGATCCACCCTTCACTGAATCTAAGGAGGAATTTCTCCCTTTAAGTGACGCAGAAGAGCCTGATAGCATCTCTAATCTTGGAGGGCTTTGTATGCACTTAGTATGCCTCAGTAAATCATGAGCAAGCATAGACAGATGGAGAGAGGAGGCAAAGAAACAGAGACAGAAGGAAGGACAAGACTGGAAAGACAAAAAGCAGGCAAGGTAAGGAACAGATGAAAACAGAGATAAGGGAAGATATGAAGGAGAAAGGAAAACAGGTAATTGGACGAGGAGAAGGAAAATACAGAGTTTGAGAAAAGTTCAAACACTAACTAAAAAATAAGAGAATGCTAATGTAATCAAGCAGCCTTTGAAAAATTTTGGCACAGCAGAATTTGTAGCCAAAAAACATCCAAAAAGTGTGAGAGAGAAAATCCTGTTTTTCTAAAATATAATCAGAATGTTGATGAAAATGAGCTCCACGTCTCATCAGTCTTTATGGCCTTCCAAACATTTCTTCTCATAACAGATTAAAGGAGACTGAGTGGCTTGAACCACACGATCAAACAGTTTGAGTCTGACTCAAGTGACAGCCACAGGACCAACAAAGAAACAGGAAAGAAGTGCTGGCCAAGTCGCTCTCACAGCGTGTCTAAAACGCATCTCAAGCATACTTCTGAAATTCTCTGAAACTGGATGCAATCAAAAGCTTAGCAACAGCAGATGTTGGAGACGAATTCAATTTCTACCAATTCTGGTAACCAGTGGAAAACTCTCTCCAATCTTTTTTTTTTTTTTGATTTTGGCATCAAAGTTACTGAATTCAGGGAAAGAAAAGGAAAAAAAATTCTTCCTTCTTTGCTGTCCTGCTTCCTTCTTAACTGCCAAAAACCCATCCTCTCGCATGAAATTCACACATTCGGCCTTGTTTGTGGCTACTGAAGATGGATGAAGACCTGTAACATTGTATGGTGGACAGAGAGGAGTTCTCTCTAAACAAAGAGAGCCTGAACAAAGTGTCAAATCCAAAATTAAATTAGGGGTTGAAGACTACTGCAGTAAACAGGAGACAAGTTCAGATTTCATGAATGGATCTAACCACCACATCCTTCAGCTGTCATGCTCAAAAAGGTGTCTGTCTGTGTTTTTCCTCTTTTATGAGCTGCGGTACCTTGCTGATAAGTGACTGGAGTATTCAGACTCATCCTCTCCTGTAACCCCCGGCAAGCCTCCAGGAATTGGACCAATCAGAAAACACTTCCAAAATCCTCATGTTCTCAGGAAGAAGTGTCCCTCAGGAGGAAGCTCTCGCTCATTCTGCAATAATTACAAACTATTTGGCATTTTGATGGATGCAAAGCTAATCTCGAGGTACTGAAGGATAATAATTTAAAGATTGGAAATCATTCGATAAAGGTTGGTTAAAAGAAATAAAAGGAAGTGTAAAAGTAGATTTCTCAAGGTGGATTTAAACTTGAGTCTACCTCAAGGTCCCTTCCAGCCTCCTCATGGGGATCCTTCTTCCCTGCAAGTAAACACTGCAGAATGATATTTGCTGCATTTGTTGTTGGGGACTAAATTAGCTGTGCTGTTAACAAATACACCAGCTGGTTTAGTTCTTTATTGTTCATTATTTGCAAGTCTCATGATGGAATCTAAAAATGATCATGATAAGTAATCAATATTGTAGGTTTTGAATGCGGCAACTCGTTTTTCTTTTTATCCAAACAACCCTTCCATGATGATACTCATGAACTGTGCTGTTTCTGAAACAAAGCTTTAACAGGAAAAACAAGTTAAGATCAATTAATTCCACATATTTAATGTCATTAGAACTGAGCAGACAAATTGTTGCTGATTTAAAGACTAAAGCGAATGCAAGAAACTAGAAAATAAACTCATGAGACATGAGACATTTCTAAATGTTGGGGACACTGCCATTGCCAGAACTAGTGTGTCACCAACTTTTTGTCATGTGGGATACAGAATAACTAAAGTCTGTAAAATGACATCAACTCAACCTCCCACTGTGATTCTAACTGTCATTTACTTTATACTTCATTCATTTGGCCCTGTTGCAGTCTTAAGTAATGGAAAATGTTAAATTCGAAGCTGCTGATACGGTACTGAAGTTTCAATTGATTGAAATGCAGTGGTAACATTTGGGTTCATTGCAAAAGCAGAGGAAATAATCACTCGCAACACTGCTCCAAAAGGTTCCAGATGATTTGGATCATGGAATGATTAAGGGCCTGCAGCTGTGAGTTTGTGGGTGGGGTTAAACATAAGAATAATGATTGTTATGGTGAAGACACTGGTGCATGAAATTTTGGAGGATAAATTGACCTTTTCTTTAAAAAAAAAAAAAATTTAAAATAACCTTTGCAATTACCAAAAATATATAAATAATCCTACCATTGGAAAAACCATTTTAAAGGAAAACCATATGATGCCTTCATCTCTTTTTGTAAACCTGTACTACTTTGTCTTTCAGTGGAAAAAACATTTATTTTTTACTCATTCTTATTGGGTTTTCCACATACCATCTTATGGGAAGTGTCTCACAGTGAAACCTACATGACAGTTAATTCATGAATGAGGATGGAGGGGTGGAGCTGTGGTGTCAAAAACAGCAGATGCAAGAAATACCCTCAGGACGAAACAACAGTGATCCTGAGTATAGGATAACATATCTCTGATGGACTGACAGATCCGCGGGGCATGATGGGAGAAATTTTACAGCCATACAGGCAAGAAAATCTGACACTTGGGGGTTATCACCCAGGAAATGATCTGGTATATTATTGCTTGTGTGTCTTTTGACACTTAATTAGACTGTAAAAAAGAAAAATAAAGAAAACAGTTCTTTGTATCATTTTGTGCTTGCTCAGCGTGCTCAATTCTACTTTCCTCTTTTTACTCAAGCCCTTTTTTGGTTTTAAGTGTTCAACCCCCATTTTTTACTGGTAGAATCTAAGCCAACAAAATAATATTGCTACAGAAAGGCAGTAATATGAGCCATGATGTTGATGGCAAGTCGGACCATAATTTTCCTGCCAAGAGGAAACTCCTGCATGTAGCAATTTGAATGAAATCCCATCCAGGTTGCATCTGCCCACATGCAAAGTGCCAGGAAATTATTAAACATGATGCTCTTGTAGCATGCGAACACTGCTTTTTTTTTAGTATAATTGCAGCCGGTTATGGTGCCATCATGGGAAAATATCATTGATGGTGCTTTGCAGTTGCCTGCAACACACAAGCAGATTCTATCCTATTATGACTGCACAGCGACACGTTTGAACCTGTTGTTCTGGTACCCTCTGGCCCAAAAGGAGGGGCGGAGTACAGTGTTGGATTCCTGCTAATTTCTGGCTTTGGCAAAAGGGACTTCACAAGAATTATCTTCATATGAAACTGTTTCATTTTCATTTCTGTTCCAAAGATTGTCGGACAGGACAGTGATCCTGGTGTGGAAGGGTGTCCCACCAACTCTGGTGATTTATCTGTTCTGAGGAAGTAAGCTCAGTGCCTTTTTAAGTAAGTGCAGATATTGGAAGGGATTGAAGCAGAAGTGTGACATCTGGGGAGATGCTTGTGGGAAGATTTTAAAACAGCTCTTCCAGCAACTTAAAAGAACACAAGATCATTCGTCATGCACACTCCCATAGTGCAATATTAGGAAGAGTTAATATTCGGGTGATAGATATGCAAAAAATGATCAAATACAGAACCGTATTTGATTTGCACAAATCAAGATTAATCTCTTGTCTTGATTTAGAATTAATGTGGTATTTGCTTTTATATAATAAGTCGCTTTGGATAAAAGCGTCCGCTAAATGACTGTGTAATGTAATGTGTGTTTTCTATAAAACAGCTAGGGAGGTCAGTGGGTGCATATTTGAGCATTTTCAGACACTGACCACTGTGGATAGTTTTGCCAACTGTTTCTAATGTAATGCAGCTAAAAAACATCACTAAATAGGCTACTTATAGGATATCGATGACATCATTATTTGCTTTCTAAACCTGTCCCCAGAGAGAAATATCAACAAGCCTTATCTATAGTGGATAAGGTTAAGCTTAAATTAGCACTATGTAACTTTATGACCTTTAAAACTCTGTGTTTGTGACTCATTTTAACAGCATAGTGACATTTATCATTTATTGACTCCTGGAGCTGTCGTTGCCCAGCAGCGTCCTGAGGTTGAGAATCCACACTGCACAATTTTCACTTCCAGGATGCTGCGTCATGTTAACAGCTGAGTTTGGCTTCACAACCTGTGTCACACGCTAGCAACTGGATATCAACACTCTGGCCGTTTTGAACGTGCATCATGGCTTATTCAGGAAAGAAATGCAAGAGGATATTATCAGAGAGTAAAAGAAAGAGAAAGGTACAGAACAAGAGATAAGACAAGAGTCAACATCAGACTGAATATTAATGACTGGAGAGATCTCAGAGTGCAGGTATAGATACTGAATTAGCCATCTTCAGGGGGTACCTTACTAAGAAAATCTGTCAAAATTCAGTTGCACTCCTTTAACAATCACCAAATGTTTTTCTGGTTGCTTTTAAGAAAAAGGGGGAAAAGAGCCAGCTATGGGGTTTGAAAAATATTTACTTCTGGCAACAAATCCTCCAAAGTCGGACACATTAAAGTTTTTCTCCTGTCGTTTTGCAATGAATGTCACTATTATTTGTTTTGGAGGACACAAATACAGATTAAAAGTTCAGAGCAGTAGAATTGGATGTAATACATTTCATTTAACAAAATGCTCTGCAGAATCTGCAGCTTCAACCCTCCAGGGAACGAAGACTACGGCGACATTGGCCGCAAAACTTCTTTGTAAGAAGTAGAAACCTTTAGCAGAACCCTTTTTCCTGAGTGGAGAGCCATCTGCTTTAGGAGGGGCGGTGGTGATGGTGTTGGGGCTCACTGTTATAGGGATAAGCAATGAAGCAGAAAACTATGTCAGTAATGGTAGCCGTTTTGTTGCAGTTGAGTAGGTTGGCAAACCTAAGAGGAGAAGAAATAGTGTAAATATGTCATTACTTAAACTTCTAAGTCACATTGTAAAGGCTCGATCAGTCTGAATTACTGACAGAAATCTTCAGCAGCATGTATTTTGTGACGTTTGTCCATTTGTGACAACTATATTATATATCTGACTTACTGAACAGAGCTGACTCTATACGTGTTGAGGTTTATCTAAAATAAATGTGGCTAGATTTGGCTCTAGATCAACTCCATCTCTCAAAGAAATATTAGCATGTCTGACCATTCATTGGGATTTCACAGATGTCAGATTTAATAGTTTGTTAATCCATCTGGATAAGAAATGGGTGACATTTGCTTTGAGATGACATCAACCCAATCTTCTGTTCTCTTCTGTTTTTCACCATATGGACACAAAAGACTTCCAACCTGTATAATTTTTAAACCTTCATGTTTCCATTATTCTTCTTAACATGCACACAAATAATAGATAATGGTGACATCACGGTCAGGGACATCTGTGAGTAGACATGACGTTTTTTTCTCACCCATAAGCACAAAGAAACAAAAAGGCTTGATTCAAATTCAAAGAGGAAGACAGTGAAATACATGCTTATTAGAGTGTTTAATCAAACAGCTGAATAAAAGTGAAGAAATCCAACTCGGAATATTTTGATGACACTTTGGTTTTGTGCCCTCAGGTGTTATTATGTAGGACTTTGCTGGCAGGGAAGAAAAATGATACGGAGATAGACAATATGATATTAAGGCCGAGGAGTGCATCCAAATCAAGAGTGGTTGGCGCCCTTTTTCAACAAAGCTGATGAAAAACTGTTTTTTTAAATGAATATCTCACCTAAATATGACTGTACATGTGTTTTGACCCCATCTTTAAAATGTATTGAATGATTTTCATGTGATGTGTAACTACCTGATTTAATTGGAGAGGAAAAAGTCTCTTTTAATAAGAATGGAAAAACTCTGTGAAGATAACAGGAAAGATGCGATCAACCAGCAGAATGAACCTTGGACAGGGACACCTGTTAGGAAAAAAGAAATGTAAAACTTTCTGTTATTTAGTGATCACTTACTGACACATTTGGCATTTAAATTAAATACTAGTTGCTAATACAGACTGATTCTCAGTTTATCTTCTTTTGTAGTTCAATGTAAAAGCTTGGTCAGAAGTATTTGGACAGTCACATATGTGCAGCAGAACATGTCACACGTTAGCAAGTGGATAACAACCTACCGGCCATTTTGAACGTAGGCAACACCATGTCTGATTCAGCAAAGAAATGCAAGAGGACATTACTGGAGGAAGAGAGGAAAAGAAAGAGAGAGCAAGAGATAAGACAAGAGTCAACATAGGACTGACTTTTACTGTCTAGAGAGAGCTACAGCACAGGCACAATGCAAGATGGATGCCTAATTAGCAATCTATAGGGGACGCATCACTGAGAAAATCTGCAAAAGTTCAGTAGTGCCCAGTTGCATTGTTTTTATGTGGTACATCCATTTAGGTGGTTCTGGCTCAGGAAGTGTATGTTTGCAAATCAGAACTTCCCGAGTAGACACGTTGAAGTCCCATTTGGCAAGACACTGGAGAGAATCCGGGCCCAAGGAAAAACATAGAGTTGTCATGTTACACTGTATTTATGTTGACCAAGAATAGATCTGTTTTTATTCATTTAGTTATTTAGTGCCATCCAGTACAACTTTGGAAGTAGTTTATGTCAAAAGCACATGTGGTTTGTGTGTAGGTTATGTTTTGAAATTCAGCACCTAGAACTCTGGGAAAAATACATTGTTGCAATTTGGTTTTTTTTTGAAAGACATGATATTTTCCTAACCTTACACAGTAGTTTGTAAAGTGTTCGCAATGAGTGAAAGTGCAAAGCAAAGTTACTTGAGGGCAAGAGAAACTGAAAACTGCGAAACACTTTGAAGTTAAAGAATAACATGTCAGAAAAAGACTCAATCTGGACTCCCCCACCTCATAGTCAGGGGTGTAACGCTGTCCTCCAGCCCCTCCAAACACCTAATTTGGACTTTTTCACTTGTTAGATGTGATGCAAGCGTCTAAATGTGTTACTGTGTGTTATTCTGTGCATCTACTTTGACGTTCAGTAGGACAAAAAAATTATGTCCGTGGGCAAAAAAATCTAATTTAATTGACTTTTATATTTTGCTGTGAGAAGTTTGAACAACACATTGTCATTGGTATCTGAGTTTGTGGACAAGAGAGCAAAAAGCCAAAATCTATGTATGTTTCCTTGCTTTTCCCACAAAGCGATATTTGTAGGTTAAGACTTGAGGGTCAGGGTTAGAATCATGTTATGGTCCGGTTTAAGGTTGTGGTTGGCATATAGTTGTGATGAAGGCAAGGGGCTAGGGAATGTATTGTGTAAACTTACCTCAAACAATACAAACCGGACATGTCTGCGACTTTTCAAATAATTGAATGTGGTTTATGGTGTGAAGCCACTTTGAGTAGTGAGCTAGACTAGAAAAGCCTGAAATAAATGCAAGCTATTCATTGTATGCACAAGCATAAAATGAACTGGACAAATAAACAATAATAAATGTAATTTTTGGAAACTTGGATTCAAATTATATGCAGTAAATTACTGGTTCCAGACTCCAAGCAATTAGCCAAAATGCGTAGTTTTCTCCCTTATCGGTTCAGTTTCCATATAAGCATTAATTTTTACATCAATGCATATGTATCTCAGTACAACCAATTTTTAACTTTGCAATTTTTCGTCTTGTAAAGGTGGACACCATTTTTTCAAATGCTGTATATAACATTTTGGGATGTGAAGTCTAAAGCACACAAGCAGACCTTTTGGGTAATTCCTTTAGTGTGTGGACAGTCGCTAGTCTATCATATACTTTACAATAGCTCTCCGTATTGATCCTCTGGTCTTACTGAGAATTGGAAGTGACATGATGGAAGTACAGTTTATGTAGGTAACAAGAGTTCTCCTGACCCATTTTGTGAATCAATGCCTCAGAGCTTCTGTAGTTACTCTATCACAAAAACAGTAGGTATGGTAGATTCTAGTAGTGATTAGTGTCCATTTTCTTTTTCTCCTCATTTATCTTATTGCTTCCTTTAGTGTCTGAACTTAAATTTCCTTTTCCCCCTTTCTCATAACCCCATCCATCCATTTTAAAGAAATCTAAAAATGCTGAGCTTTTGAAGAGAGTTGAATTTTTTACAATTACATCTAATCCCCAAGTTCATTCTCAATATATACAGCTGAGATACTCAATATTGTCATCACAAGTAGCTGTTGAAATGAAAGTGCATAATCAATTCACCAAAAACACAATTTTGATAAAGCTTGGCTTTAGATTTTATTCCAGGTTTGCACTTAAAATAATATCACTGACTGTGTGGGGAAGATATTGTATTAAGAAACAAAGTATAAAGTAAGAATTCAATTTTATCAAAACCAGTTTGCAAATCGAAGTTTGCTGCAGGAATAAAGAAAAGCAACGGGAGACAAAATAGCGCTGACTAGAGAGACTGGAGCATTTGTATACATCTAATATTTCCAATGCAAGTATTGCTGTTTGCTTCCATGAAGTTGGGGGAAGGGAGGCTGCAGGACAGTGAGAAGGACTGACAGCACCAGCAGAATAGCCTGCAGCACTCTATATGAATTAGCTCGTCTTGCAAGTCTGCGCAGGAGAACCGGTTCACACTGTCAGAGTTGGGGCAACCCCTGAGGTGACAACTTGATTTGTTTCACATAATCCAAATGACCTGTTTGTTTTTTTCCTATACGTGCCCTCAAATGCATCCGCCACCATTTTTGACTGTTTTGATAAGAAGATGAAGATGAGACAGGATTTCAACAACCTCATATATCATGACTGGTTCAAAGTGAGTTTAGGTTTGAAATGCACTGTTCAATATGCTTAGTGTTTAGTATTCATATATGAAGTGCATTAAATCATGCTTGAATGTTTGTCTTGAAAGAGCTCCACAATAATAAACTGATTTCCCAAAGTCCTTAAAACAGATACATTGAACCAAATGAAACAAACCAAACACACGTAGTTATTTATTAATGATGAAACAGTTTCAATAATCCTAAGATCTCGCATAAAGGAAACTTCTTTTATTGGTTCTTGACATTTCACCTTCTTCAGTTCTGACTAGTTGAGGGGCTTCCGGCTTATAAACTTTTGAAAGACCGTTCACACTTAGACGGTCGTTAAGGTCACATGTCACGTACTCACCTGACCTTTGGGTCATTTAAGTCTTTGTCACCTGTGAGTTTTTTTACCTGCCTGACCAAACATGTTTTTTGGTAACAGGATCCAATGTGTGAAAGGTTGTGAGGCCACCTGGGGAGGAAAGTCAAAGCTGCATTGTCACTCATGGATTCCTAACATTGGATCATTTGCCTTGATAGTGGCTTGATAAAATATTTTAATCTTGTTTATTTAAGAATTTAAACAACTTATTCCAGCATCTGATATGTTATCTATGGAGGCACAGTGAAAGATTCTGCACTTTCAATACACCATAGTTGTGTTCAAATGAGTCTAATCAAGAATAATTTGAGAAAACTGAAGATTATTCAGTGTAAAAGTGCATCTGAGGTCAAGTGCAACACTACAAGCAAAATAAAAAAAAGCCTATTGGCTGAGCCAAATCTTGTGCATGTAGGAGAAGTTTTGGCATGTCAGCTCCTGCACAGGGTCTTCTTTTCTTTATTTTATCCCCCCCCCCCTGTTACAGCAACGCCTCCTCTAGTGTTTCACAGGGACAAGCAGGCACAGGCAGTCAGATCCACATTACGGCATCGTTAATAAGAGAAGCTGGCACTGGGCCATGGGAAAAATAAATCTGTTGCACTTTATTGTGCACTGCACTCCTGCCAGCCAGCATGTGCATGAAGAAATCATTCTAATTCTCATAAAGGGCATGTCTGGTCTGGTCTGCACCTCTCATTTGTTGTATAACAGGGATTTACCCTTATGTAGAGGTGCTGGATGATTATGATCCTGCAGACTTGTCAGACAGAACAGAAAACACTGGTTTGCACAGAATCCTGGGCTTTCCAAAACTCTGAGGTTTTGTTCATTCTTTAAAAATAACACACACTCCTTAAATACATTTTAAACCCTCATAAAGAAACAGGTTGTCTTCTTCTTTTTTTCAATTATTAGAATATTTGCATGGTGTTTCTCCAGAACTGTACTTGAATTCAGTAATGAGGAGTAATCAGAATGTGTGTGTAAATGTATTTCACTGTAAATTTTCCTTTCATACTTGTGCTGTTTTGCCTTGGGTGAATGCTGTGGATTATGCTCTTGACAGTCCTTATGAGCTGTGATGTTGCCCCGGGCAGAGGTAATGCATCTGCAGGCAGCTGAAGAAAATGTTCATGAGTTTAGTTTGAGGAAAAAACAAGCAAAAAAATAAATAAATAATAATAATAATAATAATAATAATAATAATAATAATAATAATAATTATAACAATAAACTCTCTGTTGATAACAACATCATCATATCTACCGCAATATCACCAAAATGTTATTCAAACAAGAGATCTATAATGAGTGACATGACATGTTACCCGTAATAACCTCACATTCATTTCAAAATGCTATGACATATTGTCACACATGTTGGCATGAGATGAAGCGGCTATTTACTGATGTTAGGTAACACTATAAAGATGAGTCATTGGTATGCAAGTCTTCATGGTTCGTCTCGCATCAGAATGACTTGTTTATTTGCCCTAATTCATGAACACTTGCCCGTCACAATTCAGAGCTTCAAATCACAGGTGTTTGGATTTGCATGACATACCTCTCCTCTGGGTTAACCAAGAAACTTGACTTCTCATGAGAACTATTTACCTTATTGTGGGATAAGTCTTCCCAGGCTATTCAGAGCAGATTGTCTCTGCATTGTGTAATTATTGAATACTTGACATAGGTACACTAATTATGATTTGATAATAATAATAAACTTCTTTCTCTCTATGACCATAACTGATAAGTCTGGACAGCTGTTCTACTCAGATGTGTGCTAGACTCTCTTAATCGGTTTCTGAGTTCTTTTGAGCTGGATCAAGGTATCAGTCCCTATATGTATCCAACAAGGGGTGAGATCTAAGTAGTATTTTAAAGATAAGAGAGTACTGTGAGCGATAGAAAAGGAATTCCAGGGAAAGATTTCAACCATACTGTGTATCAATGGTTTGGGGCAAGTACTGACATACACCAATGTGATCTCATCATAAAATTCCAACTTGGATTTTTAGAACATGTTCCAAATTCGAATAATCTACTCCCCATCAAATAGAGCTAATTGTTCCACGAAATCCAGAGTGTTTTTCATTCTCCTGACAAGTGTTGACTGTCTAAAGCAAAGCCTACCTATCGTTGGTTAATCAACAAGTCCAGATAAACTATTCAGATGTGTGCTGGATTCTCAGGACCTGTTTATGAATTTTTCTTTTAGCCTGTTCAGAGTTCTCAGTCCTTAATATCAGTCCTCAAATTTGTCTACAAGAGGTAAGACCTAGGCAGTGTCTAGGATGGTGATGTGGGTAATAATAA
>JAOXYM010000008.1:26235165-26251078 GCA_028567055.1 Leptatherina wallacei
GACGGGACGGGACAAAAAAAAATTCTGTGGGAGTGGGATGGGACAGGAGTGAAAATCCACTCCCGTGTCACCCTCTACTCTGCAGCGTCCTGAGGCTGAGAAACTGCACTTGACAACTTCTTTTTCCATCCTGGGGCAACATGTTACAGTTGTGTTGCATCTTATGGCACTGCATCACATGCCAACAACTGGATATCAACAGACTGGCTGTTTTGAACACACAACATGGCTGATTCATTTAGGAAGCACATGAGATGTAAAAGAAGCGAGGAAAAGAAAGAAAGTGACAGTGCAAGAGTCGATATCAGACTGATTTTTACCGGCAGGAGAGAACTCAGGATGCAAGATGGATGCCAAAGTGACCTTCATTAGGGGAAAAAGTAGTGTTTGGAAATGCTGCCCAATAAACCACATAGAGCTTGTGTGGTTTATAAGCTCTATAAACCATATTTTTCAGATGAATTTATAAATAGCTCGTACAACTCCATATTTGAGCTATTTATCCAACTCAAAACAGTGTGTATGAATGTTATTTGCGACAACTTTTATAAATGCTAAAGAACATTAAACTCAAAGAGCATTCACAAGCACCAACGCTGCAAAACAGCACATCTGATCACAGGAACTGGAACGATTGGATCCACGAGTGAGTCAGGAAATGTTTGTATTTAACACACCTGAACCAAATGAACGGCTCATGAGGCCTCTGCAGAGCTGAATGATATGTGCATGATGGAATTCATATATTTGATTCAGGTGTGTTGTGGAAGGGATGCATAAAAAAGTTGCAGGATAGTAGCTTTCGAGGACTGGACTTGGGCGCCTATTCTCTAGTAATAGTAAATCTGCCATTGTCAATATCTGATAACTGTCAAAGCTCTTCTTTAAATAGGGGAATGGAATACATCTGACTCGCCACAGGGCAAATCTGCCATCTCACCAGATGTTTTTATTAATCGTAATCGTATGTTTTCTTTTCCCATGTAGTTGTTTTTTGCAAACACAGATTTCTGTTTGTATTTGTCATTGTTATTTCAAATTGTAGTGTATACACAATTATGGGCCTGTTCATTAAATTTGAGCTATTATGATTGTCATGTGTGGGCTTAGGCTGTTTGTTATTTTCCCAAATCCTTTTGGAGTGCGTCGGTGTGCACTCCAAGCGGTATCAGTAAGCTATTTTATTTCATTTGCTTCAGTAATGCATTTTAATCAGCTTTTTTGCAAATGGGTTAACTCCGAGTACTGAATATGTGGCTGCTTACACTTACACGAGTTTGATGTTTGTTTAATAATTATTTTCAGGGTCTGCTGTGCTGCACAGCAAATCCACACCAACTCAAACTTGTGAACAATCTCAGACCTGTCATGAGATCCGATAGTATCCTACACTCAGGTCCAAATGATCAAATGCTGAGACTTGTGTGGAAATGGTTCTGTTTTATACATCTCTAACATAACCAACATGTTTTCCAAACATCCCAAGTTATAATTCCTACTGTAATACTGTAATGTAACATTGATCCCCACACAAAAAAGCCTCTAACCTTACTTGGGGAAATAAACCGCGTCAAAGGGCCTAAATATGACACTCTTGGGGCCATTTGCAGTTTTCAATTCTCCCCTATATTTTATGGTATTAAGCCTGCAGCACTGTTTTGGTAATTCACATAAAGAATAGATGATAATCGATAAAACTGCTGCAAACAGGCTCTCAGGAGGAGCAGTCTGTCAGTTGTTAGTATTCTTCCTCACCAACCAAAAGTGAAAATTGTTGAAAATTTAAAAACTTTGCATCATCACACCATGTTATCCACATTTCATTTATACCTTCTCAGGAGAAAGATTGCCAAAATTAACATAATCTCCCTCCCTGTATTGCAAATTATAAATAAAATGGGTCATGCTTTGGAAGGATTCCTATATTATATTATGGTATTTACGTACAGTATAATTTGAATGTGCACGATCAAGACAGAAGCAAATGGGATTTATTTTTCTACTGGTGCCATTAGGCAGCTTGCACATCGCAGGCCATATTTGAGGCTGATTCATCAGTGGAAGCAATTACATTAAAGGAAAATGACTTGATTTTTATTTTGATCATTGTGACACCTATTTGATGATTTAATATAATTGTTAGGAAATACCCACTTTTTCTATCCCTTTATGATGTTTACTATAGTGATTGTACAAACCTTCTTTCCTCTACACGTAACAGTCATTCAGACAGGATGTGGAATGCTGCTGAACGGGTGAAGGATTCCCCTTGGAGTGGGAAGGAAAGGGGGGATGGTGAGGGGGAGATTCCAAGTCTAGGTTACAGTGGAAAGGAAAGGGTCACGTTTCTGTTTATTTGCATTATGGGATGGCAGCCGCAATGGAGATCTGGATGGGAATGGGTAGCGCAGGATCCTCTGGGGTCATTCCCTCCCACATCGCATTCGCAGCTGTTGGGGCTCGGCTGAATGGGAAGACGAGGGCAGGAAAGAAATATCTTCTCAGGCCTGCTGGACTTGAGATTGAATGTGGACAATGAGGCGAACTTTACAATAGCTAAAAATAAGCCCTGTAGTCTTGCTGCCCTATCAGAATCAATGAATTCTTAAAAGAAGAAATAAATAAAGCAGCTTCCATACACTATTACTATAACAACCAGTGGAGATTTAATAATGAAGAGACTCTTTGCATTAATCAAGTAGCCTTTTAACACTGTGTAATAAAATCTGAGAGGTTAGAAAGGGAAGCTGTTGCAAGGATGTGTTTAATTTCAAACAAACAGAACAAAAGGAGAAGCCATCACAAGTGAGCTATTGTCAGTCTTGTCAGGAGCTTTAACATTACTTGAAAGCATGTAAAAGAAACATTAGCAGCAAAGACAAAAAGAGCCAAGAAAGAAAAGGAAAAATAACTAACACAAACAAGCTGAAACTGGATAGAACTGGGACACAACTAAAACGACTGACATGTTTTCCTGTCTTGGCTGCAAAGACCTTTAAGTATCTTTCCACTCTATGCAGTGTCTCCAAATCACTGCCATATCCTCAGCTGCACTTTAAATGTTTGTTTCCACTACCTGTTTTTCCCATCTTTTCATTGGTGTCCTCTGAATTTCCCATTTGCAGGGATGCAGTGGCTTCCTTCCTCTAATGAGCAACAGGATGTGTGCTACTTGGACTGTACGTGCAAGTTTTTGTAACCTACAAATCATTTTTAGCTCTATGTGGCGCTGCCGACGTCATTTCCATTGTGCACCCCACAGCTGTTGTGAGGTATCAATGGTAAACTGGGACGGTGAGCTGGTGCTCAATCATCTGCGTTTTTTCAGTCATTAGTGAGATTATTTTCAATAAATTCAATTCAATTCAGCTGTATTTGTATAGCGCCAATTCATGACAATGTCATCTCAGGGCGCTTCACAGACAATCAGTTTGAGCCAATATGTTGTCATTCATTGATTCATACAAGCCAATTCATAACAAATAGCCTAGCTAAGGAAACCAACAGACTGCATCGACTCTAGTCTTCGATCCAATCTCAATCCTGAGCATGCTAGAGGCGATGGTGGAAATGAAAACTCTCTTTTAACAGGAAGGAAAAACTTCCAGCAGAACCCGGCTCAGGGAGGGCGGCCTCGACCGGTTGGGTTGGAGAGGACAGAGAGAGAGGACAGAAAGAGAGACAACAGACATCACATTTGATCCAGCAAGATCTGCTGAGAGAGGAGAAAAATGTTAATGATGGCAGTGATGTCATACGTTTATACATGTGAGATAAGGAGCAGAGAGATGAAGATGAAAAAGCCCAGAAATTCAAGTCTCAAAACTTTAATGCAGGCTTTATGTAAAATATCAGTTTATTTCCTCAACATGTTGAGAATTGGTACAATCCAAGCCATCATGGGTAAATGCTCTTTTATATATACCCAAGATTAACAGTCCCTGAGCACATCTCATACATATGAGCCATTCTTTTGTTGTGCTTTGTCAGGTGGAGATTCTGATGATTCGACTCATTAATTCAAACCATCTTTAAATGCATAGCTGATGATGGAGATTAAAAGCTAAACTCAGCCCGTCTTGGACTTACTCCTCAATAGTAATTGTTGATAAGTTGTTGTTTTCCTTTCGCGTCATCAATCACATACCAAGGCATAAATGCTTTGACTCATATCTCACATATATCTCACTTTAGAGCGAAGCTGCTTTCTTATTCCACCAAGGATCAGCATTCAATTTATCTTTCTCCTGCTACGATTCAACAGAGGCGATAAATCTCCAGGAGCTAAAGCAAAGCTATAACAACTGACCTCAGCGCTCACACATGATAACAGCTGTGCTCCCCTAAACTGAAATCAATACTTTATCTTTTACATTTTTTACATTTAGCTGATCGTGTAGAATGGATGGTTCATCTCCTCAGAGATGCTGAATTGGTCAATTTTACCTTCTTTAAACAGGAAAAAAACCCACTCAGTCTTTCTTGGAGCTCAGGGTAAACAATATAGATACAAACACACTTGCAACTAAGAATATATCAAAATATTAAGGTTTTTATTTGTAGCTATTTGGGCGGGGTCTAATTCATGACCCTCTGGCTGCTTTTCAACAGGAGTAGTGTTCAGCATGGAACACTATTTTTTTTCCCCCATGAACCAAACTAGTGAAATTCAGTAGATTGACACACTTCACGGCATATTGGTCAAGGTAAAGTAGACACTTGTGTTTCCATGGTCATGAGACAGAGATGACTCACAGTCAGCTGTTACTAGATCCCACAGAGCATGATTCACTCCAGCTACCACTGGTGCACAGGTCAACACATTCCTTTTCAGTAAATCCATGTATGACGGCCTGAACTAAAGCACCGCAGGATTAGCAGCTGCATCCTCCTCTCTGTAAAAACATAGGAGTAAAAAAAAAAACCATCCAATTACTATCCACAGGTTACAGGTTTTGCTGGATGCACCTCTGCACTCAATTGCTGTGTCTCTCCATTGAGGTTATCAACCAAGAACACACAACTTGAGTCAACAAGACAACCTGACCCATGTTCAAACAGACGAAAAACTGCAGATATATTACATGCTTAAGTTGTAAAAGATTCTCGGGTGATGGAAAGAAACTTGCCTTATAGTATACCTTTACACTGTATATGGACACGTTTTTGTTGTGGTTGGCTGCCGTGTTCCAAGGGGTGTTAAATTTGACAAGATGCAACCTGAAAGATATTTAGATGTTTAAAACTTCTGAATAGCAATGATGTTAGGTCGCCCTAACATATGTTCATAAAGCAACCTGGGTTAATGCTGAGGTGTGAAAACAGCATGAAATAAAAACTTTATTTATGCAAATGAGTTCATTACATTTGTCTCATTTTTACTTCACATATCATTTTAGTGGAGAAATTAGTAGAAAGAACAAAATCTTAGTTTTAAGTAGGTTCAATCCCAATGGGGAAAAACACACATGTAGGCAACTGAAAATGAAGTATTAAGACATCTTTTAGAAAAGGTAATATACTGTACTTGACCAGGGGTACCCAAATCCAGTCCTCAAGATCTGCTATCCTTCAACTTTTAGATGCATCCCTCTACAACACACCTGAATCAAATGAATGGCTCGTTACCAGGCCTGTGCAGAGCTGAATGACATGTGAATGTGGGATTTCAGTCAATTGATTCAGGTGTGTTGGAGACGAGATGTGTCTAAAAATTGCAGGATAGTAGATCTCGAGGACAAGACTTGGGCACTCTTCTACTAACTAGACCATGACTGTACATGTTTTATGTCTATTTCACACTCTGCAATATACAAAATAAATATTTAGTGGCTATTTCAACATCTTGTGATTTAAACCCACAACAAATGCTGTTTTAACTCATACAGTATGTTCTCTCATATAATACGCAGATTTTTTTTGGAGAGAGATTGAGACTAATCTCTTTCATCACGGGAGGAGGAAGAGGATAGTGAGAAGACACCGTCTGCTGAGATCCGGACAGGCCCGGAGTAGATACTACCCATCACACATTCATGGAATTATGATTCAGACATGTGTGAGGACATTCCTCATGACTCAACATACTGTTGTCTTTGTAAAATGTTCTGTGTTGCCAACATTATAAAGAAAGGTCCCATTTACAAAATAAATTTTAAAATCGCAGAACAATTTAAAAAAGTATCGCAGTACAAATCTTGCTGTGATCTCATGACCACGCTGTGTCATGTTGGATATGTACGGCTGGACAATTTGAGTGACTGCAAAACAGTACTGTTTGATGAGATACTGATCAGAAAATGATAACGTGTATATTTGAGTTCTGAAAAATCATTGTGGAATATCTGGAATTGCGTTAGTACAGACCAACCCATGTCTGACAGCTGCTTCAGGTGGGAGGAGACAGTAGAAACTCAGTGTCTTTAAGGTGAACCTGCCAGCAAGGAGGTTCACTTCGCAGACAGTTACCATGGCAACAGACTTGGGTTAAGACTTACCTCGATTTCTGAAACGGGAAATCCAGAGTGTCCCCCAACGCAGGATTAACATACTCATAGTTTCAACATAACCTGCTACCTGGAACCGGCCCCTGATCATTTACTAATCTATAAGCAAATAGGAAATGAGTGTGATTTTTAAAACAATATAGATGATCTCCATCATTATATACTCCAGTCTCCACAAATGGACTTTTTGCTGACAACATTGGTAAACACTTCATTCATTCATTCATTGGCAGGTTCACAAATGGTTAACTGTTTCACACACTGCTATGAATGTGAATTATGCCATTGTGTATGTCAGACTAGCTGACATACCTATCCTAATATGATCATAAACACTCAAGACTGTGTCTTCAGTTATTATGTTTACTTTTTTTGGACATTTTCATTCACAGACTTCATGCATAATTATGTAGGATCCCAAATAAATTATAAAATGAATCTGAATTAATGTGTTAGTTCCTCTGGGCTGAAGTTAAGTCACATTTTTACATTTTGTTTCCATGTACTTTTTTTTTTTTTTCATTTAAACAGCCAGATTTAAGATGAACTGACCTTCTATAATCACAAAGTAGTAGTTCTTGGGAATTAATCTTTTTAAAAGTTTTATTTATATTTGACATACAATTTGGTTGGGAATCCAGCCTGTGTTAACACAGCTGTAACATAGAAAATAATTTCACGAAGGCATATAAATAACACATCTTTTCGTGTTGATGTGAACTCACTGACCAGGGCTCCAGGATTCACTTTTGAGACTTTCTACGAATACATTATAGCTACCAGGGGGCACATGTGGCTCATTCTTTTGTGAAAAGTAGCTATTGGCTGCTCAAAAAGTCACACAAGGTTGCCAAACCACGTCACACATAGATTAGCACATCAATGCATTCGCTACACTACTTCTGTTTTTCCCAAGCTTGTAGCAGCCAGAGTGTATAGGAATGTGTTGGACAAAACAGTCTTTCACGTCAGAATCAACTGCACTAATTTGTTTTTAGATGCGCTAGGACTCCACACAAGTATTATCCTGATGGTTGGGAAAGTGTTTGAGAGTTCCCCTTCTCACCCTTTTAAGAAATGATGTCACCACTAACAAATTTACCAACACATGCCAACACTGCACTTTGCGTCACTTAAAAGCTTTTCATGTATGCTGAACCATACATGTGGGCACCCCTTTCCCACCTCTTCCTTCTACATTTATCTGTCACATTCCACCTCTTATTTCCTCTCTTGGATTACAGTTTAAGTGCTCCCTTGGGATGCTCAAACCCAGAGGGCAACGGTTCACAAAATGGTTTACATACTTTAGTCAGTTGATCTGAACCTGACCCCCTATCCCAGAAATGAACGGATGACGTGTTCCTCAGATGGGGAAAGTCATGATAGCATAGTCATGACTCATCTAATGAACAGCTGATAGATGTAGGAAATGAGCTGGTCTTGAACTTACTTTTTGTACAAGTCAGGTGGAATTTTGAGTTCCTCTGACAGGCCATCTTAAAACAAATGAGATCAAGTTTTGTCCCGGTGATCCTGTTAATGAGAAATCCAACCATTCTAATGTTTAAAATCATTCGTTTTAAAAGGAGCACACGTAATCCTTTCCTGTAGTCAAAAGTACTTTCATGCTAGATTTAGTTCGGTTCCATCACAGATCATCAAAATTAAAACTGAGTAGGTGGGCAGAATATCGATGTTGAGAAAAGTTAGTTTTTTCCCCCAATTTAAGATTTAAGCTCCAGAAAATTACTGAAAAAGGAAAAGTGAAGTTGCAAAGTACGGACCGTTTTTAAACTGATTGTTTTTTTAATCTTTTGTTCTTATGTTGGAAAGACAGAGATTATGCAGAAATCTATTGACTCTTTTCGGGAGAAAACTGATCATGCAATGTTAACTGAGCCTATAACCAGGGCAAATCAGGAACTAAAGCAGGTATGTCAAGATTGAAGCTGCATTACTGGCCTTTGGCTGTGTGTGGCACCATCAAAGTAAAATGCAACAGTCACATGATGCTCCAGGCTGGAACACAAACTTGTGAAGTGTGGTTTTTTCAGCCCTAGGATGCTGCAGGGCAATGGCGGCCCCAGGAATTTGCATGACGAATGTCAGTGTACTATCAACGTGAATCAGAGGCGCAGAGTTTTAAAGTCGGAAACTTATGTAGTGTTGCTTTAACCAATGCAAATTCCATCCTAATTCAAATTAAAAAGGTATGTGGTGGTGCGTGGTTTCTACTCAGCTGTAGGGGGACATGTGGGACAATGCTTTAAGAAACAGTGCCATAAAAGGCTAAATGGCACAGCTGTGGTAGATTTGTAATTAGCTTCTTTCTTCAGTAGTTGTGTGTTGGGACCAGGACAGCTCTCACCCGGAGCTGACAGCATAGAGTCCCTCGATGATGATGATGATGATGGCCAGGGAAATTATGCTTCTCCTTGAAAAAGCAAACAATAAAATCTTAACTGAATTGAGTACACTGCAAGCGTGAGTATTAGATAACCAGGGAGAAGCCAATCTAAATACAGCAGTGTAATAACATCTGTACTCAGCCCACAGAATCAAAAGAAATGTACTACAAAGCGATTGGCTTCTTTTACATTTTAAAATCAGGTGATTAGGGCTTAGCTGCAGATCCTACAGAGTCAATAGGAAATGTCTGTGTCAGCATCAAATTAAGTGTAGGTGTGGGTCAGTAATGTTATGCTAGAAAAAATCAATGATGCACTGAGTGAGAGGAGCCTGCACGCCGTTTTAACATCTTTAAACACCTTAAGGAAGAAACATTGGACCAAAGTCAGTAGAGCATTGATTAAGTACAGCAGAAGCACAATGGATCTGGTGAGATGTCATAAACCCCTTTCATACATCAATTAAGCCCCTCTCTAAGTTGGCTCTAGCCATCCCCAAATACACTGAGTTGGCCAAATCTCACCCTACTATGTCCTTTCCCAAATCAATTCAGTGTTGAAGAATCAGAGGAGTTGTGGTGTTAACTATGTAACATTGGCATATAATGTTAGATATAATATGTGTATCCTCATGTCCTATTTATATCTTATACCATCTCCCAGTTAGCCAATAGTACCATGTAACCTGACCTGACCTGTTCTTCTGACTCAGAGGCGTATCAGAGGTGGGTCAACTCATGACCTCTGGTCTGATCTGTGAAATTACAATCTGCAAGAAAGGTGCATCAGTCCCAGCTTGAAAAGGCATGTGAAATGCACCAATTCAGAAAACTATTCACAACCCCAACTTAGCCAAAACTTAACAAGATCAAATTCAATTATTGCATCTTTTTCATTTAGTTGTAAAGATTTACAATGTTACCAAGAGGATGAGCGTATTAGCTACTGCACCAGCAATCATGCGGTGAAGTTGTATAACAAAAGAATCCCAAAATCAAAAAAAACCTAAAAATCAATTTTTATTGCTTTTAACTAATATAAATGTTATATACTTGTGATTTCAAATTTATAAAAATGGTTTGTTCTAATTCATTAACATCTGTGCTATAAAAAGTTTTGAACTGTATCAAACTGCAAATTGTCTCACATCACACTGAAACCAAGTCATTCTGTATAAAGATGTATTGTCCCTGAATATAATCATACCTCATGTATCAATTCTCCTACTAAGGCTGAGACACACACACCCTCTGAAGGTGATGTAGTTAATGAACCAAGTTAAGGTTTGTAGCTTGTAATGTTTTATAGCTTGTATTTCCAGCACAAAAACACAACTACAGGTGCAAATCAAATGTAAGCATCTGTGAGTATCAATCAAATTTACATATACATATATTGTAAGTACGAGTGCAGTTAGTTAGACTTGCTTCTCCTATTTAAAGACACTGCAGGTTCCAATTAATTCAAGTCATTGGTTGAGAGGAGCATCTGCTGGGAAGTGAACGGCCAATGTACTAAGCAGCCAGCCATTCTAAGTGCCTCCATCAAGTCATTTCTGCAGGTACAAAGCTTTTGTTCTGCCTTTTACATGTCTAACTGAATACTCCATGGACATGCTTAGTTTGACTAACCAATTACATTTATCTAATCTCTTACCAATCATGGTGAGAGGGGGGGCGAGCACTTTTTCTGCAAGGAAAATTGATCTCACGTGGAGTAGGACTGCTACGGCCGAGGATCAGGCAGTGATTGGTTTCCAATTAGGTAGATCTGATTGGTGAATTAACTGAGTGTCTCTCACAGGTTGTCAGTGAGGTGTGCAAATTTGGGGCTAAAGCTTAGTACTTGTAGGACTGACTTGTATTTTCGGACTTGCAGAAGTTATCTGTATTTGAAAATTTCATTTGCACATGTAAATTTGAACCATACTTCTAAATTTGATTTGTGCATTCAAATTTGATTTGTAGATTTGATTTGTACATACAAATTGGATTTTAACTTATAAATTTGATCCCCCACTTGTAGACACATAGATTTGATTTGCACTTCTAGTTGTTTTTCACACATGCAGATATGGTTTTACCAGTTACAAAGTATATGTAAAGTTACAAAACATATCCATCTTAGCTTTGTAGTTAAGCTACGTCTCTCTTCCAGATGTTTGGTCCGGATCCACTTGGTATCACATTGTAAGACACTAAATATCCTTCAGGAACATTTATCAACTTGCAGGGATAACATTGAGAAAGGATGATCTTTTCCTCACCTTAAATAAGTAATATGATACAAACTCAAATGGACAAGAAAAAAGCTAAATGTTGTAACTTTGGTTTCTAGAGCAAATGTCCTGAGTCTTACACCATCCGCCACCCCTTCTGCCTTTATGTTCACACTATTAGTCCTTCATTCGCTTTCATCATCTGAAATTCATCAAAAGACATCCTGTGTATCTGTCAGCGACATCTTTGACAACAATATTTGATGCCCTGGAAATAACTTGTTGGCTTCTGTATGTTTTTTTTTCAATACAGGCAAATACACAAGCTTCCTCTCATACTACAAAGGTGGCCTCAGTTAATTTTTTTGACAAAAAAAAAAAGGAAAAGCAGCTCCTGGGTTTGATGCTTGTGGTAGCATGAGAAAAATACATTTAAAAAAGAACAGGACATAATCTGTGTCCTTTTCACAAGCACATTCTTCAATAACTAAGAAAGTTGTAGCTAGCGGGGAATCTCACTGAAAAAGAGATTTGCTCCTAGAACTGGAGTTATGTGAATACCTACTTTGGTTTCTTAGGTTATGAGTAGTTGGAACATTTTTAGTGCCTCCTGTCCACTCAGAAACCACTGGACTGCTTTTAGATGCAAGTCCCATGCAGACGCTTGCTGATTTATCCAAATGATGCAACCCTTGTTGACATGTTGAGGATGGAAGTCAGCAGACTGAGGAGGTCAGAAAAGTTGAACGGTCTGAAAAACACAAAAGAGAAGATTTCTGCCTATAGTTTCAAGTTGCAGAAAGCATTATTTTTATGAAATAAACTGCTTGGTCCTTACTGTAATCATGATGGTCCATTATTTTTCTATTTTTTAGATTTTATTTAACTTGGGCTGACTCACCATCTCACTGTATGTGTGATTGTTATGTAACCATGACAAGAGGAGTTCCCCCATTTTAAGCCAAAACATTTTAACCACAATGTTTTTGCAACTATACCTATCCAAATACGGGCAAAAAATATCTACTGGTGACTCATTAGTGATCTTGAAAGCCTTCACTTTTAGGCAACCACATAAACATCACTTAAGGTCTTTCCGACTCTCATAAAACCAAAGTGAACTGAGACTGCTTACTCATGCTCAGCTCTCATTTTCACATTCACTCAGGTCATTCAATACCGTTGGGCTGCTGGGAATTAAAACCCTTGTTCAATAGCACTTTAAGGGCAAATGTTGTGTAAGAGAAGAGTGCACCTCATTCAGTTTTTCTCGAGATTAAAAGCAACATTCCCGTCATAGTTGTCTCCTCTAAACACTGCATCCGTTAAACAGGAAGCCATTCCCTTAAGTGACTGAGGTCTTATGATTCTGATTCAGCCAGAGAGCATCAAAACCCAAGATCAGTAAGGCATGTGATGCAATGAGCCAATTAAATTAAGCCTGCTTGTTTTAGCTGCAGAGTCACTTCACAGAGTTTTGCTCATTGTGCCCACTCTGTGCTTTTACATACCGTACTTTGCTTCACTCTGAATATCTTTGCATTTTGATAAGACTCCAGGAACAGGCAGTTTGGGCGCCACACACTGAATATTTTAGCAAAATTAACTCTCGCACGCATGTAAATTGTTTTCCCACCAAACGGCATACATTTGTGAGACAATCAATCACAGACACAGACACAGCAGCATGCACAGCTTGTAAATCATTGTCATTTCTTATTATGCTATCTGACTCTTCGATCCTGATAGCAACAGCGAAACATTTTAGCCTAATTGCAGTCGTGGATTTCCAATCAGGGTCCAGACGCTGTTTGCAAATTAAGAATTGGCCATTATCTGCAGTGCAAAGAATTTTAGGACAGTTAATTAAAAGTGAGTGACCATTTTTTGGCAAAGTTTCGAAATGCAGGATTGCAACTGTGCAAAACAGTAGTGGGTTGTTTTCTCTCCCTGAGTTGGGTCTTTCTATTCAGTAAAGGCCTGACTTAGTGGCCTTTTGTTTGTTATGCACTAGTTTCTGAGATAGTTATCAGTCTAGGTGAAAAATCTAAGTTGTGGTTTTGTCATTTATGCAAAATATGTTGCAAAAACGGTTTAAGTGTGTGTTTTCATGAGCTCACACACACAGCTGCACTTCCTATCTGCATGTTGTTTACACTCATTATTATGTTGCTATGGATCCATGATGTCACACATCATAGTCCCATGTGACTCACCCTTAACAGTAGTCACTGCTTCCACTGTAAGGCTTCTGTACAGTCTCATGACTCATGTTATCTTTGCATCAGCAACAAATATGAGTTTTATTTATGAGGTTGACCAAAAAAAGAAAAACGTAACAGCAGAAATAAGTCAACAAAAATAAAAGTGAAAATATTGTTGTTTTTAGAGCATTACAAAAATGAATGAAATTGAATCTAATTGATCTATTAACACCTATAATTTAAGGGACAACTTTTTTTTCCCTTACCTTTATTTTACCTGGTAAAATGTTTGAGAACCAATTCTCATTTGCAAACATGGCCTGGCTATAAACAGACGTCATGTAAGTCCAATAGAATTCTATTAAATTCCATTTCAGTCCAAATCAGCGCAGTTTATTTGACTAGTTTTCATTTAATGGCAATTCATGAAAGATAACAGCTACTTTATGGAAGCCAATAAATTGCATAGAATCTACATAAATGTCCAAAGAAAGTAAAAAGCAAATTTGTGTTGCAACTAAAAACCAGTTTGAACACATAATGTGATTCCCATCCATTTTATTGATGCATTTGTTGAATGTTTGATATTGGGTGTTTGTTCTTTTGATCATAGGATTCTTTATTATTCTTACTTCTCCTTCATCAACTTCCCTGTGATGGGTTTTTATGTAAATGCCACTGAAATATTTTATAATGTAATGTGCTATATAACTAAAATTGCCAGTGCCACATTGTATTGAACAATGTGGTATTCAGTTCATATATTAATAATGTATAAGTATGAAACTGGGCAACAGTTACATGCTAATCTACCACAACCTTAAAATACCTGGAAGGTGAAGTGAATGTTGATCATCTTAAACCTTTGGTCCTGCCATTCATGTGGAAGTTACTTTGACACATGTCCCCACCTTAATTACTGCTGCACATCAAGCACACCTCCTTCATGGTAATGACACTCCCTGATAGCAGAAGCCTTAACCAGCAGGACAGTGAGCCAAACCAAAAGAATTGTAAAAATCCTGTGACTGTGATCTGATCGAACAACTACATGTGCAGGAACATGAATCGTCTCCACAGAAAAATAAAAAATAAATAAAAAAAACCCCAAAGAATGTAGTGCTAACATCAGACCAGAGACCATGGATCCCTCCAGAGGCCCTGTGTTTATTTCCAGCAGATTGGATGCTGCTTTACTGGTAGAGACAGGGAACCTGCCCAGTATTAAGCAACTGGTTTAAATATTGTGGCTAATCTGTTCTAATCTAATGTTTCCAAATGAATGCCATCATTCATTTGGCATGGCTCCATCAACCCTTTCTTCAACTAGTCTTTTGAAGTCATGTTTCAGAAAACATTGACAGAAATGGCAGAATTATAAATTTAATCAGATTATCACATGACTGTTTGCATGAAAAATCTGCTGTTTGTGTTTCCAAATAGTAAACATGTTCAGCACTAACTTGTGAAAAACAAGAACAAACCTAACTGTAATTAAATCCTGATTCTTATTCTCTTATGTTGGGTCAAGGCAACCTGTTTGGTTTGCATCTTATTTCTTATGGACTTGTTTCGTGTCAGTGATGTGTCCTCGGTTTGTTATATTTGTGCATAATGCAGCCTATACATTCAAGAAAAACATTTCAGTCTAGTTTATTCCCAGCACACAATTGATTGAAACAAGCCAAAGGATTTTTCTGTGAAGCGACATATTGAGACTTAATTTGTTAGATGACAGGAAGTAAGACGGAAAATCAGCAAATAAATTATGCAAAGATGTCAGTGTGATACCTACTATGTTCATGTTCACATGTCTGTTTATTTTTAGTAATTCCCTAAATATCTGGTGCAAAATTAGACACGTTGTACATGTACATGTAAAGTGTTGGCCGATTAAAATTAGGATTTTTACATTCTTTATTATGTCAGTTCACATGAAATATAAATTCATAAACTCAACACATAGTCATGTAGACATGGTGAAGAGGACTTTTTGAAGTTCAAACTGAGCATCAGAATAAGAAAGGAAATTTAAGGGACTTTGAACATGGCATGGTTGTTGGTCGAGTATTTCAGAAACTGCTGATCTACTGGGATTTTCACACACAACCATCTGTATGATTTAGAGAGAATGGTCTGAAGAAAAGAAAATATCCATTGAGCAGCAGTTGCCAAAATGAGAATGGGCAGACTGGATGGAGATGATAGAAAGGCAACAGGAACTCAAACAGCCACTCGTTGGTGCCGAAAAACATCTCTGAATGCAGCTACATATCAAACCTTAATGAGGATGTGCTCCTGTCAGGTAAGAACGGGAAACTGAGGCTACACTTCACAAAAGCTCACCAAAATAGGACATCAACCTTCCTGTTGTGTTCGGGTCAAATCTGACCGATTTACAACTTAAAACACTAATAAATATTGTGTTTCACATCTGATTACCACAAGACTTTATGATATCCTCCCTATTGTACACTTGAACATATGAAAGTGATTTTTACCACATTCATTAAATTTTGAGTGTTTTACTCAACTTTGTTACACTTGTGGTGTTCCTGGTCAAAAGTGACCGCC
>JAOXYM010000008.1:26251178-26265485 GCA_028567055.1 Leptatherina wallacei
GAGCAGTTAAAACAGACCGGTCAAATTTGACCGGGAACACTAAAGTAAGGGGTGGGACATGAACACGACAGGAGGGTCAAAAAGATAAGGAATCGTTGCCAACCTTCTGTTGGTTTCCTTAGCTAGGCTATTTGTTATGAATTGGCTTGATTGAATACTGATTGATGACAACAGATTGGCTCAAACTGATTGTCTGTGAAGTGCCCTGAGATGACATTGTTGGGAATTAGCGCTATTCAAACAAAGCTGAATTGAACTAAATTTAATTGGTTTGATGAATCTCAATTTCAGCAAACATATTCAGATGTTAGGGGTCGGAATTTGGCCTTAACAACATGAAAGCATGAATCCATCCTGCCTTGGATCTACAGTTCAGGCCGGTGGTGGTGTAATGAAGTGGGAGCCCAACTGGCCCTATTAGTAGTAAACTGAGCATGGTTTAAACACCATGACCATGTCAATCCCTTTATGACCACTATGTACCCAACACCTGATGGCTACTTCCAGCAGGATAATGCACCATATCAAAAAGCTCAAATCATCTCCAACTGCTTTTTAAACATGACAATGAGTTCACTGTACTCCAATGGCCTCCACAGTCATCACATATCAATCCAATATTTCACCTTTGGGATGTGATGGGACAGGAAATTTCCATCATGGATGCAGCAACTGTGTCATGCCATCATGTCAATATGGAGCAAAATCTCTGAGGAATGTCTCCAACACCTTGTTGAATCTTGCCACCAAGAAAGAAGGCAGTTCTGAAGGCAAAATGAGGTATTAAGGTGTACCTAATAAAGTGGCGGATGAGTGCATCGTCCAGTGGAATCCAGTTTCTCCAAATTTATTGCTATTCAGTTCAATGCAATTCAATTATGTATAGAATGATTTGTAAAATGACAATTCTTTAAGTATAACCCAGCAAAGGAAACCAAAACATCACACGATTATTGACTTCAATCTCCTGTCCTCAGCATGCATGTGTGTGTGTGTGTGTGTGTGTGTGTGTGTGTGTGTGTGTGTGTGTGTGTGTGTGTGTGTGTGACATGCAGGATGGCGACAGAAGAGAGGAAAAACTCCCTTTTAACCAGCATAGACCTCCAGCAGGACCAGACTCAGGGAGGCCAGCCATCTGCCTCAACTGGTTGGGGGTTGAGATGACACATCAGTGACAAATAAACAAATATAAAATCACCAGGCTAGGGATATTGGCTGTGGGGGAAAAAAACAGGTTATAACTCTAATAAAATAACATAGAAATGGATAATCATATTATTTCTCACACATGATCTAAGCCACTATATTATAATGTGCATATTTCCATCATTCACTGATGTATGCCAAGTCGTTTTGTCAATCTTGGACTACATTCACTCATTGCTTCATACTTAGATTAAAATCCAATTAAATTCCCCATTAGATCTTACATAACTTGAACTGTTTGTTGCATGTTAAGTAAAAACTGAATACAGCCAGTGCATATAATTTGTATTTTATCCTACTGTAAAAAATCTGTTGTTCCCCTCAGCTGCTTATAAGGTCAACACTGAATCATCAGTGCTGTAGGGAAACATGACGCTTCCTTTCATTAACTTATGATGTGTTTCACAACAGAGCCCCGTCCATGTGCTCTCTGTCCCTCAAACCCATAGACTCATGACAGAATGTGATGCTGCTGAGTGCTGCAAATGTGCCCACTGCTGAGATCTCAACAAAAGAGACTCCACTGTGGAGGCGCTCGACTGGGCCCATGGATCAAACAATGGTGCTCTGTTCCAAATATGTTGTTTGTCACATCGCCTGCCTTTAACTTTTCAATGGTGCCGTTGTTGCACTCGACTTCAACTTTATCCCACATCTTATGCAATTGGACGTGTAGTTTTACTTGTACATATTGTATATTTTAAGCTTGTGATATTTAAACAATCTAACAGCTATAAAAGAGTTCAGGCTAAAAATTAGCAAAGTATTGATGTTACTGTGCTTTTTTTAAAAAGGAAGTATGTGTAATTTAACTCCTTGCTTACTTCATTTGTCGAGATTTTTTATGAATTAGGTTTTTATGTTAACAGTGTAATACAGCATGAAGCATAGCTAATGCCAGGGAAATAAATCTCTTCATATATCAAAATGTAAGTCTATTATTTCTGATTAATATTCATGTTCCTCTGATGTTGCTGGGGAAGCTGTGATCATAGCAAAGCAATGATCATTTACATTTAATGGAGGGAGAGGGAGGGGATATATATTTCTGGGAGAGTGCCAGTGTGTATTTATAACATGTCATTCTAGAACTGCGAGATTCATTACCTTCTTTTATTAGAAACTCTCACCATGCACCATGGGTGGTCTGCAATTTTAATTTATTTATTTATTATCTTTATTATTTTTGTCTCAAATAAGTAGAGCTGCAATGAGGTTAACTTCTGCTGCAGAAGTGCTCTAACAGAGAGAGAGAGAGCCACAGGTGAATGGAATCACATGCACACACACACAAATGCACATTATATCAAGTAAAAGTAAAACAACCCCTCAAGCTGCTGCCACTATAATAACTTGTTTTTTGTCTTTTTGCAAATTGCCATATGTATGGCAACCCTATTATAACTTAATAGCTTATTAAATTGTCTCCACTGCTATGAAGAGACACATAATAATCCACGTGAATCTCTGGACAGCCATGAAAAGAAGAAGTCTATCAGATTTGTTTCATAGACCAGAGAAATTGATCAGACTTTTGATGATCCCCCTGAGCTTGCAGGCGCCTCGGAATGGTTGGGCATGATTTGCGCTTCACAGACAGGAGACCAATCTGAGTCTTTTCATTTCGGGCTTCTACTCCTTGACAAATTCACAGCTGGAGTCGCCGTGAAGAGAAAAGTAAGAGAGGTGTGTGTGTGTGCATGTGTAAATAAAGAATGTTTCTATTTAGAGGCAGAAGCCGTCGGTTGCCAGTGCTTCTGTCACCGCTCCGACGAAGCAGCAGCTTACATTTGAATCAGTAGAATACTCCACTTCCTCGTTGTGGTGCGAGTGGCTCAGCTTATATAGGCCCTAAAAATAGTGTCCAATCGGAGCCGGAGACAGTGAGAGCCGTGCGCCAACCACAGCATACAGACTGAGCGGACTCTCGTGCTCTATTGGTCGCAAGTGTTTTTGCAGGCGGGTTATACGCTCCTTTGAGCTCATTGGTTGACGTGCCGAAACGTAATGTAATCACATGGGGGTGGGTTTGCCTGTAATTTTGAATCGGGGGGGAAGTTTACAGTGCGCTGACGGACTTTTAGTGAGTTCAGTGTGGTGCGCTGTCGGTGCGTCACACGCTCAGAACCTCCACTGGAAAGAGACTCGACTGCAGACTGATCATACATGCAAATACAGCAGATACTCCAGTTTCTCTCTGATCCCAGCAAGCTGCTTTTTCTCTCCAAGCTTGAATTCGCTTCTACTTGTGGCTGAATCCCAGGAGTGCAATGGATGTCATCCCGATGTGTAGCATCTTCCAGGAGCTCCAAATTGTGCACGACACGGGATACTTTTCAGCTTTACCGTCTCTGGAAGAGTACTGGCAGCAGGTAAGTTGTTGGTTATTTTCCCTCCACGGTGAATTCACTGCATTTGGCAGCCCCGGCGGCTTGCGCGTAATTGTTGACCAGAAATGCAAGGAATGTGCGTAATTTTTATTTTGGGGAAACGTGGTTTATGCGGTGACAGCTTCGCGTGGACGCGCAAATGTCAAAGTTGTTTATGTCAGTTAAACGCTTGAATTAAAAGTAACAGCCAACATCAGTTTCCATGTTAAACTCGGCTGGTCTGTGTTTTTTTAAGGGAAGTGACGCAAGTTCCCTCAATTATAATTCTCTTTAATGAGACTTTAAAATAACATAAAATAAATAAATGACTCCACATGTTCTTAGATCATGTCTCTAAATCAGTTACATTCAAATACCCTGTCATATACACTGTGAAATACAAAATCGGTGACATTTCCCAGATATTTCTGTACATTATTTGTACTTTTACCGTGTTTTTCTTGTGTTACAGCGCGTTTAACCCTGATCTGTGGTAATTCACTGATTGAAACATCTGCTATAGATAATTTCGGCTCGTGCCTGCAGGTTGTAGAAGCGCATCGGGCATGTGATAAAATAGAAACACGCCGTGTTTCAGATTTACTGTCTGGATGGCGAGCCGTGCGTCTTTGCGCGTATCTCACCCTCCTCTGTCTGCTTCTCTCACTCGTCCCTGCTCTGTCACACACACACATACACACACCCTCGCTCACACACACACACGAGAGTGACAGACAGAGGGAGGGAATGACAGAGAGACTGATTTCTGTTCCAGTTTGGCTCGACCAAGCGGACCCTGGATGACAGAACAGTTTTCTCTGGAGTTTTTAGTCTGGAAACAAATGGAGGGCTAAAGGTGTCTTGTTGTTCGGCTTGGGAAATGAGATAAATTGGCTTCAGTCTCTCTTTCTGTCTCTGCGTTTATCAGATCTTTTCGGGCTTCACTCCAAGTCGCACTCCCAGGCATTTAAAGCTTGTCTGGGATTTATCCAGCTTTGCTGACTAGAAGCATTTGAATTCAGTGCATTCGCTTTCCTTCCAAAGTTACTCCCACCATATTCTTATTTTAAACAAAATGCACGTTAAAGTCTATCCAGTCATACATCTGCCAAAATCACAAGTCAAAGAATATTTAAAATGTACAGATAGCTAACAATTTTCATGGACATTTATCCATTATGTCTCTGTTAATATAAGAAAAGTGCTGTTCATTCTGTTTCTATTAAACATATAAACACGACAAAATAAGCAGGTTTGCACAATTTTTTAGAAATTTCCCAATAAAGTAGCTTTGTTGCATGCATGCATGCTCAACCTAAGGAGGGATATCCCCTTCTTGCTTGATGTCCTTTTTTGGAAACCTCAAATGGTGAAACCTCAGTGTTTCACCAGGGGAATAAATGATCATATTTGCCACCGTGCCCTGAGGTTAGAGACTCACCTGCTTAATGCAGTTCCATTACAGCCACATTTGACTGAAAATTGGAAGCTGCTTCGTCAGGCAAGTGCACAGGCTTGCAAGCTGCTGTCATATCTGGCCTGTGCTCGCTGCCTGCAGAGGGTTAAGGAAGTGCTCTCTCACTTCCTTTTCACAGAAAATAGGCCCACAATCCACAGTGGCTCTTGCAGTATTCATGCCAGGCTTTTTATGGACCCCCATGAACCAGACCTCCCTCTGCTCAGTCCCTGGTGTGCTATGTTATTTCTAGCGATGCCTCCAAATGCATTATTAAATCCACATTATGTTGAATAATTGATAGATTTAAAAGATCTACAAGCACTTCTCTAACCCAAAGAGGGAGCTCTGTATCATATGTAAATTTCATGACCAATCTCGGCACGCACCTACGCACACACCAATACTGGCACGCATGCAAAACCATGCATGTGCTTGCGGGTAAGAGCACCTTGTTCTTGCATGCTCTCAGGAGGAAGTGTGGTGCTTGTAATCCTTCCTGATATGGCCTCACAGGGCACCCTTAGAGTGCACTTGACTATCGTCTGCATAGGACATTGTGTCTTGCCTCGTTTCTGCCGGCAGGAAGGAAGCAGGGCCCGTGGTGTTACAGTGTCACAGCATTTCCTTCTGCTGCAGCTAAGAATAAACTAAGAGCATTGGTGAACACTTGGTTTTCCTGTGTAAACAAATGACATCTTGGTGGTTTTAGGGACTTTCCTGTTGAGGCAAAAGCATTCCGTTAAAGGCCTTGGGCTCTATTTCAGTGAATTCACTGCTATATTGTCTTCCCTCCACACAGACATGCCTCGAGCTGGAGAGATACCTTCAGAGCGAGCCCTACGTCTCAGCCACAGACCTCAAATTTGACAACCAGGAGGACCTGTGGAGCAAGCTGATGCTCGCCCGTGGGGACAAGTCGGACCCAAAGATCCCCCACATCAAGGAGGAGGAAGACAATCAGGACAACCAGCACCTTGATGTTGGTGGCTTCAACTCTGACTCCAGCAGCGAGGCCTCGGACAGCTCAGAGGAGCTCTCCCCTACCCTCGACTTCTCCTCCAGCTCTTTGACTGATATTCTGGGCGACAGTGGAGAAGACCTCGGTTCTGCCATCATCAGCACACCGCCCTCCTCACCTGAGCTTGGCAAGGAGAGCTCCGTCGCCCAGGTGTGGAGTGGGATACAGACTGTGCTGCACACACCTGGGAAAATGAGGACTGGGGGTGTGGAGAGGACCCTGGAAAGGTCCGGGCTGACCAGCGGGGAGGCATCACCTGACGGGAGGAGGCGGGTGCACAGGTGTCACTTCAACGGATGCAGGAAGGTGTATACCAAGAGCTCGCACCTCAAAGCACACCAGCGCACACATACAGGTAAATAAACCCAGACAGAGTGGCTGTCAGCATGCTCAGTAAAAACATGAACTTGGGTCCGGATTCTGGCTGAAAGTGTTGAAAATACTCCCACATACTTTGAATAGTTTGTCAGGAGGAATGCCCTCAACTGTGACCTAATTCACACAGAGGAACGTGACTTCATGCCGGGGGGAGGGGAGAATGTACGAGGGAAAGACGGAAGGGGGAGGGATGTTCTTTTGTGGCCAAGCAGGACCCAGAGGAAAACAAATCAACAGTTCTCAGATTTCACCATGGGAAAAAAGGACTCACTGGTTTGCATTCAATTACAGGAAGAAAAAAAAGTTTTAGAGAAATGATGGGAAACTGACATTTGCACTGTTTTGTTGGGGGGGTTAAATGTGAGCAGTTTCCCTGGTGACCTCTGCCAGGCTGTTTACAGCTGTGCCGCCTATTAGTAGAGGAAGTCACATTCCTTACATCTTTCTCTGACCACGTTAGCCACATGGTTAATGGTCTTTAGAGCCATTAGGAACTCTGTTTTTTTCTTTTTTTTCAATCAGCTTTCCCCCATTACATAAGCTTTCCACTCAAGCAGTTCTGCACAGCTGCATGCCACATATCTTGAGCCTCACAAGGTTGTTTTTTTCCCTTCAACTTACAGTAGTCGGCCTGTTGGACTTAGGATCACGCTTTCTCAGAAATCAGGATTATATCAGCTTTTGTACTGTAAATATTTGCTCATATTTGAGAGGTTTAAATGGTTTGATATTGGGATTAAGAAATACTTGACAATGAACTTGGAGATATCGTTTAGTGTTTGCAAGAACTTATGAACTATTTGACATTAAAAATCCTTTTTTAATGTCTTTTCCCCTCTCTTTTTCTCTCTCTTTATGTTTTTTTTTAGGTGAAAAGCCTTATAGGTGTTCTTGGGAGGGGTGTGATTGGCGCTTTGCACGAAGTGATGAACTCACCCGACACTTCAGGAAGCACACCGGAGCAAAGCCATTTAAATGTAGTCACTGCGACAGGTAAAGAGCACTAAAATTATTTCATTTGTCCTCTTCTTTATATTTCTGGCGATAAGTAGTTTTTTTTGTTTTTTTTACAAAGGCCATGGCAAATTAGTTTTATCAAAAGGGATGAAAGAGAGTTCGGGATGGACTGGTGGAACAGACCAAAGAGTAGGATTAAAAGAGACTTTATAATGGGCAAAGGGTCAAATAGAGATTGTCGAAAGGTGGAAGCCAGAAGGCATTGAAATGAGAAGTGAGACAGGTAACCACTTAATTCGGTCATTATATGCTATTTCCTACCACAGGAACTTTCTAAAACTAGTTCTTACTTCAGCTTATGTACAAACTTAGCATAAGAAGGTAGAAGTGTTTAAAAGCTGTGTAATAGTTCATATTCGCACCAAAATATTTAACAAATTGTTCAGTGTCTTTTAGCAAGGATTAGGTATCGACACTGATTTCACAAGTGCATTCGGTGTTCATTTTACTGCAATTCTATATCAATTTCTAGAACATTTTAATGCCTATTTTCATGCACAGGCACATGCACAAGAAAGGGTTTATTCAAATGTTCAACTCCAGATTTTATGAACTAATACAGGCTCTTCTAAATAAAGATCAGTCCGAATTGAAAAACCAGGTATCTTTTTATACACAGCCCAATACTCAAATTGCAAAAGGAAACAAGAGGGGGAAAAAGCCCACAAGGGTCCTAAGTTTTCCAGAGTTCCCCGGTGGATAGTTACTTTTGGCCAGGAGGTATAGACCAAACAGTTCTGTGGACACTTTGAGGGTAAACAGATAAGCAGATGGAGGAATGACAGCGCAGCCAACATTGATGTTATTTTCATCTGAACAGAATGCAGATGGATGATTTTGGAAATGAACAAAGAGCTTTACAATGTTTATTTTCCAGTTTTGGTTGTTAACGAATCCCCACAGTTATTGAACACAAAAAAAATCGTATTATTTCATTATATATTGTTTGATATAAAAAGTTAGCAAAAGGGCTCATCATTGTGGACGAATGCTTTAGGACTCCCGTTTTTTGCATAAACCCCATTAATGCAGTTTTATTTGGAGCTTTATTTACTTCGGTATTGATTATTTCTTTCTTTTAACTCATTCTGTTGAGTTTTTCACCTACAGTATGTAGCTTAATGCTAGCTACGACAATACAACCAAATTCTTGCTTACAAAGATGGTATTTTGGAAAAGCAATGTAAAATTCATGTGAAAATGTTTCTTTAACCAACCTTTAACCATCTGTAACTTTTTTGTTCTCCACTCAGGTGTTTCTCTCGTTCTGACCACCTGGCACTGCACATGAAGAGGCACATCTAAGATGGCCTCCATGTTGAGAGCTCTGAGGGATGATTCTGTTAGATTGTCCTGACCTGTTGGGGATCAGCGAGGCCGGTGTGTCCTGGGAGCGTTAACAGGGGCACCGCCGTGTTCCAGTCAGTGGAAAAACATGAAGCAACGCAGGCTATTATTTGCACCATACTTAGTGCCTCCAACACCTCGCTGTGGAGATTGCTCTTGAAAGGCTTTTACAGAGGAGCGGGAGGGCAAAGAGAGACTTGGAAAAAAGAAAAAAAGGGGGGAAAAAACTCGGCTGAAGAAGATGGAAAGAGACTGTTCTGTATGGTGTTCAATGCTTTTTTTCCGGGAGGATTATGGGACTCCGGGGTTCGGGGTGCCATTCCTCCAATGACAGTGTGTTTGCCTGTGTGCATGGGACTGTGAGTGCCTGGGACTGGATGCCTGTGCTGGCTTTATGGAGCGGATGGAGCTTGCATTGTGGAACTGCGAGTGAATGACATGGAAAGGGGATGGTGTTATACAAGGGAGGTTTTCTGTTTTTGAGGGGGGTGGGGGGGTTATCTGTTGTCTCACTAAGAATGAATGCAAGCATACGGTTCTGTCTGTGTTGATTGAGTCTGTTCGCAGTGGCAGGGAGCAAGGGGGTTGTTCGGTGGAGCTGATTTGCTAGAAGACGCCCCCTTTCGGCCAGGAGGTGGAACTACAACTCCCTGTCCAAAAGTGGGAGGTTGTTTTGTTTAGTGCAGCTATTAAATGTGCAATGTATTACGTAGCCTGTCTCGAAACATACACGCTATAAAGCTCATTTTGTTGTCCATTGTGTAAGCCTTCTATCTTAAAAAGAAAAAGAAAAAAGAAAAAAAAATTGTACACAAACAGTTATTGCCATTATAACAAAACTTGCATGGGATCTGGGGATGTGTTGCTCACTTGTTTGCTTATAGGACAACGAAATTCCATTCAAGAGCAGCTACCTTCATAATGCTCAATATTCTTGTATTGTACAAAACACATAAGGCAGACTTTTTGTTTTCCTTCTTCTTCTACTTCTTGAGAAATTGGGGATACCACTATTGCTTAGCAACTGTCTTGATCATGGGATTTTTGTTCCTTAAATTCACATTTGCTTTTCTCTTTTTTTTCTATCTGTAAATGCACTGTTGACCTTACTGATGCCTTATGTAAGTGGCCTTGTCCTGTTAAATAGATCACTCTCTCACTCACACATACACCAAACGGCCATTGCGACTGCAGTAGTGCGTTACTGAATAGCTTTATAAAGGCTCTGATCCATACAGTTGCACCTTTTTTTTTCGATTTTTCTCTTGCAACAGATTCCTCTAAACTTTTGAATATAAAAAAGTACCATATATCAGCTTCATAATGACTGCCATTTTTGCATATCTGTGCATTCTGTGTTGAATATATCATAAATATATCACAACTAAATCATATTCTTCAAAATTATCCAGATCTGAGACAGAATTGTGGAGTATGTGGAAAAGCAATTCACTTTTCTAGTGTTTTACTACTATGTAGTATAAAGCCTGTGTGGTTGAACAGCAGATCAATTGTAACTTGCTGTCAAACGGTACAGAGCCTTGGAAACATGTTCTCATGAAACGCTGTGTGCTCAGTCACCAAGGTTGTGACTAATTAAGATTTACAGCAAAGAAAACATTTACATCAGGGCCGTTTGTATTAGTTGGTGTGTCAAAAGTGTATAATGTCAGGAAAAAGGACGTGTCCTTTGAAGTGATGACCGCAGTCTCAATCATGAGTCTGTTTCAATGTTTGTTTTGTCTCGTCTATCTCATTGTCGGTCAGTGTCGTTCCTCCCAGTTTATACGGCCCCTACTCTGACTAAACGGTACCAAGACCAGTCTAACCAGTTCAGCTGAGCTGTGCTGCAGGTTTGCAGGTTTCTGTCTTGGTTAATAAACCGGTGTGGGACAAGGACCTGTTGTATGTCTGTACCACCTTTTGTTATATGCATGTTTTAACTTAAATTTCAAGAATTCAACACATCTCTAATGCGGGCTGTTGAAATTCTCTCATTCATTTGAGACAATTGGACAATTTCGTCTTTATTTTCCACTTTCGCCACAATCTTTTTTACTGGTTGTGTTAAATCACAATGCAAGACGAGGAAGTGTTGAGAGAGAACTTCATGGTTTTTATTTGAAAATTGATGTCCGTCACCCTGTAATCAACATCACAGGTAGCCTTGTAATAATTCAACACCTGTGCAGGTCAACTTGTTGTACGTGATAGAAAATCAGTTTGGCAATGCTTCTTTTTACACTGAAAAATGTCAAAGATGCAAAGATACGTTACATTGTAAACTAAAGAGAATTTTGTAAGGAAGCTTCTATTTTGAATGGGTATGGGACCAAAAACAAGTGCAGTTTGCTGTTTCTAAATATGAGAGATGAAAGGCTGAGGAATTACTGTAAAATAGATGCACTCCATTCTCTTTCATTTGCTTGTTTAACATCTTCATTTTTGGAGAAAAATCAATATATGATTGAGCAATGTACATTTTCAAATGACATCAATGTGGCCTACACATGTGGCCTATTATCTTTTGAGAGAAAAGAAGAAAAAAAAATAACAACTAAAGAAAACTGAACAAAAACAATTTTTCAGACATGAATTGTTCTGGACACTTGAATTGTCATGTTCTTTCATTGCAAAAGTTTCATTTATTATTGTTTTTTCTAAATTTGCCATGTAATTTATGTAAGTTTTTTTTTCAAAGACCTGCAAAGATACCCTGTCTTGAGCATCTTTATTGGATAACCATGGAAATAAAACGAGGCTCTATTTTTGTTCATTTTATGGCATAACAAGATTTTTTCATTTGAAATTGTTTTGTAAAATAGTTTCTGTATGAATGTATTTTTTATTGGAAAATGGATAAAAAGAATTTATTGGTTCTACATGTGTGTTTTTGTTCTTTCTCCTATAGCCCTTCCATGACATGAGACAAATGGGAATTGTATGTTTATGGGATATTCCATAGTGTCCCAGAGGAGAAATTAATTCTACCCACTCTTCCCTGATAGAGGTCAAAACTCAGGGTCAGCTTCAGAACTGGAGCACATTGGAGGGATTTTGCTACTAGAATTAGGACCACATTGTTAAATGGCAGTCATCCATAGTTTTTTATGGGAAATATTTACATTAAAGCATAAACTTGGCTTTATTTGTCTGTCAGTATCAACAACACTACATGGGGTCCTTTTGTGTTTTATCTCCAGCTGGGTAGTCTCTTATAAAGGAGTACATAGTGCATTTGTTTGGGGGACTATTTCAGCAGCTAAATAACACTTGTCTGGAGTTAAGTGAGTATTTGGGGGAGCAAAGGAGGCCTGCGTGGCTTAGTCAATACAACAAAACAAAGAAAAAAAACAACAAAAAAGAAAAAGCAGGGCTTGGATTCACATAGCGGTTGAATCTGAACTAAAAATACACCAAAGGCAAGTCGATAAACAACTTCTACTCACTGAACTTTGGAAAGACTCCAGTTTGGGACACTTTACATGACAACCACATTCTGAGCGCTAAACTTGGACTTGCTGATGTCAAGTCAGGAATCTTTGGCATCACATTGTAATACAAATGTGTCCCTGTTAACTGATTGTCTATGTGTTGGGGAATAATTTACATCAGTATATTTGAACAAAATCAATCAAATATGCTATGGTGTTAACAATGGCGTTAAGGATGTGGCACCACCACTGCTTGAACCCTGGCTTGAAAAAAAAAAGGCCCTAGATAAGATTGTCTGTGGATTCCTGCTTATTTTGGCTGAGACAAGAGAGTTTATGAAATGTATATAACATAAAGACTCAGTGTCCTATAAATAGAACTTCCAGAATGACTGGCCTGATAGAATTATGCTCAGAGTTTTTAACATGTCAATGCATAAAAAGAAGAAAGAAACGTAAAACTAAGTGGCAGAACAAGACCTAAATGAAAAGCTCCATCACTGCACTGTTTTATGATGGATGTTGAATATTCATGGTCATAAATTATCATCTGAAACATGACATTATAACTTATGACTGAAAGAAAACTAGCTGAAAGAAAGGATGTGGAAAGGAAAGCAAGCATGACTGATATATTCTGTCTTCTATATTGTATTTTTATTTAACCTCTCTCCCTCATGAGCTGCTCATTTCTTGTTAACCAGTTCAAAACATGAAGGAACCCTGCAGTTTGGTGGTTATACAGCTTTTACATAACTTGTTATTAAAAATGAATGGACAATTCATAACATTTAGCAGTGCTTTTTCTCAACAGTTTAGATTATATAGATTTTATTAACAAAGCAGAATATTTCAAACTGCAATATCCAGAAACCGTGTGCTGCATAAAATCCCAATCACGATGCGATTCAAGCTTGTTAGGAGTTGCATTTGTTGTTAATCTTAATTTTGTGTCATGTTTGTCCCTTTAATACTTGGTTAAGTTTAGGAAAACATCACAGTTCTGGTTTACATGCACATTTTTATATTCTCCAACAACACATTCTTAATTTTTTTTTGCATTACCACTTGTGACATTAACATTTCCAGCAGAGAACATCTGGCTACATCTTGATTTTGATCATTTGTCCCAAGTAACTGATCCAGTAAGTAATGAAGAATGAATTATTCACTATTGTTCATAATGTTAATTTTCAGGTAAGTTTACTTTTTCCCCCCAGAAAACTTCTACTATTACTTGATAGATTTTATTAATGATATATTTACTTTCTGATAGTTTTAATGTGTTAAATGGAAATGATCCAATTTTTCTTCTCTGGCATCATTGTGTGCTTTCCAACATCAAGCTAAGTCTCACTCTACATGAACTAGACAGTGATGTTTCGAAATGAAAATCTTTTGGTGCATCCATTGAGTCACAACTGATTAAATTGAATATAGCCATATAACATGACTAAACAGTCAAGACAAATATTCAAATGTCCAACAGTGACAAGTAGACATATTAGCCAGCGACATGAATGAAAGAGAGGCAAATAACATGGCAGAGCTTGCAGATTCAGAGCAGTAAGTCATTTATCAGATGCAGACTGTAAGAAGGATTTCTGGCAAATTCAGTGTTATTATTAATTATTTTAACCCTTTAAAGCCTGACCCAGGAAAAAATGGGGAGTGAAGTTTAATTTATTTGATCTAAAGTATTTGTTTGGCCCTTTAACAAAATGTAAAAAGGAAAAATAATTAAGGCAAGGCAAGTTTATTTGTATATCACCTTTCATGTCCAAGACAATTCAAAGTGCTTTACATAAAACATTAGAAGCTTTACAGCGGGGTGCAGAGGTAATTCAAAATCAAAAGCAAGAGAAAGAATGAACATTATGTTAAAAACATGATCAAGTTTAAAAATTCAAGCTTAAAGGAAACTGGCAGATTTGGACTTTTAAATAAAAACTATGCAAATGCAGCAGAGAACAGGTGGGTTTTTAACCTGGATGTAAATAAACTGATCTGAGGCTTTCTGGGAGTTTGTTCCAGACATGTGGAGCATAGAAGCTGAATGCAGCTTCTCCATGTCTGCTT